>SJYX01004653.1:9607-54276 GCA_006410675.1 Oreotragus oreotragus
AGCCTTGACGTACTCCTTTTCCTACTTGGAACCAGTCTGTTGTTCCATGTCCAGTTTTAACTGTTGCTTCCTGGCCTGCATACAGATTTCTCAAGAGGCAGGTCAGGTGGTCTGGTATTCCCATCTCTTTCAGAATTTTCCACAGTTTCTTGTGATCCACACAGTCAAAGGCTTTGGCATAGTCTATAAAGCAGAAGTAGATTCTTTTCTGGAACTCTCTTGCTTTTTCCGTGATCCAGTGGATGTTGGCAATTTGATCTCTGGTTCCTCTGTCTTTCCTAAAACCAACCTGAACATCCAGAAGTTCATAGTTCACGTACTGTTGAAGCCTGGTTTGGAGAGTTTGAGCATTACTTTGCTAGTGTGTGAAATGAGTGCAGTTTTGTGGTAGCTGGGGCATTCTTTGGCATTGCCTTTCTTTGAGATTGGAATGAAAACTGACCTTTTCCAGCCCGTGGCCATTACTGAATTTTCCAGATTCTCTGTCATATTGAGTACAGCACTTTAACAACATCATTTCCTTTGTTCCTTAAAGTGAAACAAATCTGTGCTTCAACAAGTAGCTTGAATAATAGAAGGTGAAATAAAATTATTATTAATTACTTCGTTAAACATTTTTGTGCTATTCAATCCCTGAGATATGTATATATGAAATAATTGATTTTTCAAACCCAGGTGACATGATAATATAGACAACAATGGATAAGGTGAAGATTCATGATAATTGATCCAAACATGTAAATTATATTTTCAGAAAATGCTATCATAGAAAATTATGTGGTGCTTTTTCATACATTTCAGAAGTAATGTTTATAGTTTCCATTTTTTCTGTTGTTTATAGACTATACAGATATAAAAATAGTTCAAGTTATTGGAGTGCTCAGTCTATTATAGCAGAAGGGGGGTCATAATATTTTTAAACATTGTTTTACAACAATCATAACAAATGCTGTTAGAATAAAAATATATGTTTGGCCATAAATATTGGAGAATGTGGATTCTACTATAATCACATCTGGGTCAAATGGAATAATTTGGTAATCATCTTTTGATACTTAAAGTTGAAATTTAACTCAAAAAGGACTAAAATTTAAGATTTGCCTTGTTTTCTCTGTTGTTTTTTGGTGGTGAATAAAAATATATGTTCGGCCATAAATATTGGAGAATGTGGATTCTACTATAATCACATCTGGGTCAAATGGAATAATTTGGTAATCATCTTTTGATACTTAAAGTTGAAATTTAACTCAAAAAGGACTAAAATTTAAGATTTGCCTTGTTTTCTCTGTTGTTTTTTGGTGGGACTTGACTTAGTTCATCATAATTTTTGGAAAACATTTTATTTTGAAAGTTAGCAGTGATACAGTTTGTTCTGCTGAATTCTTGAATTTACTTATTTTTGTGCAGCTCATCAGTGGTATCCAGTTGCCTCCCAGTTATCAAAACAAAGCTGATACCTCAGTGATTGTAGAAATTTTTGGGGTTCCAAATGATCAAGTGAAACAGCAGAGTCGTGTAATTAAAAAAAATGGTGAGCTTCTAATATATTTTATTGATCAGTCTATTAGACTTCATGTTGGAAAGCTTAAAAATTATGTACTGATAGAGTTTTGATACCTATTTTTTTCACAAGGAAAAGCTTTTTCGCTATGTTCATGACCAAATTATTATATGCAGCAAAAACAATTTGATAATAACTTAATGTTGGTTAGATATAGTTTCAATTACAGATACAAAACTGTATCTGACCTGAAGACGTAGTGTTTTTTCCATTTTTACTTCCTTTTTATGTTTTCTTGTTTGACTGATTAAGAGAGATATTTTGACAGCCTCAAATCTGTCTAGCTGCTAGCTTCTGTGTAAAATGCAGAGCTTAAGATTTCTCTGATATAGTGTGTTGCATAGTTTTACTTAACAGCTTGAATATTTTAGATCAAAGGTCTGTGGGTTCTGACTCAGTATGCCATAGAAACCTACTCATAATAGTATTTGGATTCATAATTCAGTCATTTTTGCCAGAAGGGAAATGTAGGAATGAAAGAAGTGACTTTGGTGAAATTTTCAGTGTGTCAGGATCTCATGACAGTTTACATGATACAGTACTAACACTGTTATTTATTCTCTGAAGTTGAAATCATTAAGAACCTTAGAAAAGTATAGATTCTTGGGGTTGACTGTTAGTCAGATAGTCAGAATCACTCAGGAAGAGAACTGGCAGCTGATTCTTTGAGAGCAGAATCTTCTTTGAGTGAATATTCTCAAAGTATAGTGGACTTCATTTAAGAGTCTAGAAATATCTCCAGGTTAAATGGCACGGACAGAGAAGCAGGTGCAGTTTGAGCTATCTTTTTCTTCTTGGTGGCTGAGAGGTTAAAGCATCTGCCTGGAATCCGGGATCCCTGGGTCTGATCCCTGGGTTGGAAGATCCTCCGGAGAGGGAAATGGCACCCCACTCCAGTACTCTTGTCTGGAGAATCCCATGGAGGGAGGAGCCTGGTAGGCTACAGTCCATGGGGTCGCAAAGAGTCAGACATGACTGAGCGACTTCACTTTCACTTTTCACTTCTCTTCTTCGGTGATAATTCCCTCAAATCCAATGTTTGCCTCCTCTCAAACCCCAAATATTCCTCCACCTCAGCCTCAAGGAACAAAGGAGAGAAAAAAGATTGGAAAGTTTTATCACCTCATCCTGTGTTATCATCGGGAAGGGATATTAGCAGTAACTCCCTGCCTTGTTTGGCTCCCATTAGAGTTGAAATGGCAGTGTCAAGAAATGCTAACTGCGAATATCAGGAAGCTTCTAGTAACCTATTCTTTGTTCTCTCCATCCCCCTTACTTGAGTCTTCATGACTAAATGCACAGAACATTAATTTATTCCATGCATCCCTTATGTAATACTGTGATTTTAGCTCCCATTAGAAATTTGATTGCATCCCTGGCTTTATGGGAATATACCTACAAAAATTCAGTTTGGTTCACCATTTGTTCTCTCCATCCTCCTTACTTGAGTCTTCATGACTAAATGCACAGAACATTAATTTATTCCATGCATCCCTTATGTAATACTGTGATTTTAGCTCCCATTAGAAATTTGATTGCATCCCTGGCTTTATGGGAATATACCTACAAAAATTCAGTTTGGTTCACCAGACATTACTGAGCCTATCATGTTAAAAGCCTGATTCTAAGTATCAAAAAACTTAAAACCTCTTTTAACTGCATTCTTATGTATCCCCCAACTAATTCTATTATAGATAGTTTATAGTTCAGTATGGAATATGACATGTAAGTGAAATTGTTATGAACGAGTCATTAATGCTTTAAAGAAAGTACAAAGAATTGTATGGAAGGGGCAAATTTGAAGATGGTTCTTGGCAAATGAGTAGAATTTTTTTTTTAAATAGAGATTGAGGATAAAGGAATTTTCTTTCTTTCTTTCTTTTTTTTCCATTTTTGGCCACACTTTGAGACTTGTGGGGTCTTAGTTCTCTGACCAGGGATTGAACTCAGGTGATGGCAGAGAAAGTGCCGAATCCTAACCACTGTTCCTCTAGAGAATTCCCTAGGATAAGGGAATTTAAGGCAAAAGTAATAATACATGTGCTAAAACATGGAGAAAACAAAATTCAAACATGTTAGCAGAAAGTACAAAAGTTCAAGTACAGTATACTTAAAAAAGATTAGTTGTGAGATAAAATGAGAGATTTACTTTGGGGATGGCTATGGAGAATCATGAAAGCCATGACATAGCACTAGAAACTTTCTTTTCTGTATAAAATGAATAAAATTAAAACTTTTAAACAGGGATATAAAGCACTAAGAACTGAGTGTTAACAGAGATCCTTTCTACAGAGTAGAGAGAAAGAAGTGTGAGAGAGAGAGAGAGAAATACAGGAGAGAGTCAGGATGTGGTTTCACAGTGACATGATGCAGAAGTCAAGTCTTAAAGAAGGGCTGCACCATCAGAAAAGGAATGGAGGATGCACATGAGGAAGACTGGCAGGACTGAAAGTGTCGATAGCTAGATGAGAAGGATGCTGAGATAGCCTAGCTACTAGGGTGATGATAGTGCATTGAAAGACATGAGCATCTGGGAGGAAAACAATCACGTCTGCGTACAATAAGGAAGTGATTTTTTAGAAATATTTATTCATTTGGTTGCATCAGGTGTTAGTTGCAGCATGGAGTATCTTCATTGCGTCATGTGGGATCTTTCCTTGTGGTGCTGGACTCTAGTTGTGGTGCAGGCTCTGGGATGTACAGGCTTCAGTAGCTGCAGCACTTGGTCTTTCTAGTTGTGGTGGGTAGGCCTCGTTGCTCCAAAGCATGTGCGATCTTAGTTCTCTGAACAGGGATTGAACCTGGGTCTCCTGTACTGCAAGGTGGATTCTTAACCACTGGGCCACTGGGGAAGTCCCGTGATTTTTAACTATATTTGTAACTATCAAATTAGTTTTTTTTTTTTTTTACTTTGACAACTAAAAGGACTTTCACATATATCTATGTATGATTTTATGTGTGTATGAAAGAGAGTATGGTCAAGCAGGATTAGAAGACAGAGAATAAATTAGTATAAGAATTTTGTGCAGACATTTTGCAGTGTATAGAGATTTCACTCCTAAACCTGTTTTCTGTACTTCACTGAATTCTTTCTCTATTAGGGCAAGGTAAGATGGTCATTATTTCAATGTGAGTCAATTCGTTTAGCATTTTCACTAGCATTGACTGCAGTCTGAATTCCTACCTAGTAAATGTGCACTTGTGACCACAGATACACCATAGAAAGCATAGATATGGTATAATTAGTCACAGATGCTTCAATATGTGCTGAAACATGACACAAAGGACAAAGCTATTGAGGTAGCATGTGTAGCATTGCCTTTGTACATGAAAAACAATGCATTATTTTCCCCTGAACTTGTTTTTATTAAAGTAAGAGCATTTATTTGATCTGGATGAGAATTTCTTGGTTCCATTTAATTATGCTTAATTTTTATCTGATTTGGGTCACATTGTAATGCAATTTGGATTTCTTGTTTGGCAAGAGAGTATTTGGGATGACCTGTTTCGCTAGGGACATAGATTACTCATCAATTTTGGATTTGAACATAAGCATTTAATCAAAAGAAGGATCAAGAGCTGACTTTAGAGCAAACATTAGTGAGCTCTCAGTCCAATCACTGTCTGTAGTTCTTCCCATAATATGTCCTGATCTAGAAAAATGATGTTATATAACTTCCTGTTGTCTCAAGTTCTTGAACACAACAGTTGTATTGTATAACATATTTCTGCTGTGAAATCAGACACCATTTGTTTGATTTCCTGCCCCACTACTTAATGGCTATTTCTTGAAGGCTGTTTCATACACACACACAAATGGCTATTTTTGAAAGTTATGAAACATCTTTGTGACTCAGTTTCCCATCTGTAAATGTGGATAGAGATAACCCTGGTGTGAAGATTAAGTGAGATTATCTCCTTAAAGTTTTTAGAATATTGCCCAGCACTTGTAAATACCTAATAAGTGTTATTATTGCCATTATTATTTCTTTCTCATTGGATGCATTAAAGATTTAAGTCCTCTAAACCATCAGCTTTCATTATTACTATTAAAGTGTTAAAAATAAGAATTTTAGAGAACAGATATTAAGCATTTTCCCCTAGGAATAGAGTTTTTTTTTTTTAATTCTATCTCTTCCTTCATATTTCAGCTTTTAATCCAAGATGGAATGAAACATTCACATTTGTTATTCAGGTGCCAGAATTAGCATTGATTCGTTTTGTTGCTGAAAATCAAGGTTTAATAGCTGGAAATGAATTTCTTGGACAATATACTTTACCAGTTCTATGCATGAACAGAGGTAATATTCTGAAAAGTAAGATGACTGTGCTAATATTTATGTGTAACTTGAGTTAACAAAGAGACTCTTTGATATACCAAATAGCTCTCTTCATGACAGTCAGAAATGTAAAGGAAGAAATATATATATATTGATATACTTATCTATATATTTATATATATTGATATAGTTCTTCCTAGTGGAAGTATAGAAGTATGTTCTGATACAGAAGGTGGGATTAGGGACTGGGAATGCTAGGAAAAGAAATTAGACAAACTTGACTTATATGAAAATTTCTCTGCATGGATTATAGCTCTTTTGTTTCAGTTAAGAGTAGGCATGACTGCCATGAAGGAATAAAGGATGGGAACCATTCAGAAGGGAGAAGCAGTGACTCTTTTTTTCCACCTGAGAAGAGACAGGGAGCCCAAGACTCTTATTTTGACTCTTTTCAGAGCTGCCTTGCAGTCACCTCTCTGGGGTGATTTACAGTGTGCTCCCAATTTTATCCTTATATTTACTTTTCTAGTACCATCAGAGATGTACCTAGGAAACAGCCTTTCTGAAGCAGAAGAGTGATGGCTAATTTTGGAGATACAGCATTTTCGGGGTGGCAGGAGAGGGGGGGATGTATGAGCTGTGTAGTACTTAGTATGAAGTTGGAGTAGAAACTTCAAACATTTTGTTTTGGAGGAAAATGAATATACATGATGGAATATAGCTGCATAGTCTTAGTTTTTATATGTACTTTATTATTTCTTGCTGGGAAAGATTGAAGGCAAAAAGAGAAGAGGGAAACAGAGGATGAGATGGTTAGACAGCATCACCGACTCAATGGATATGGATTTCTGGCACAACAACAGATAGTTGTTGACATGAGGCATTCAATTTATATCTACCCCAAGCATGAGATTCAGGAGAATACAGTGCATTTTTACAGTTAACACTGTAGCAGTGGAAAATATTTTGGGCATCCCTATAGCCCTACTCATGGACATGAATTTGAGCCAACTCCAGGAGATAGTGGTGGACAGAGGAGCCTGGCATGCTGTATAGTCCATGGGGTGGCAGAGTCAGACACGAGTTAGCAACTGAACAACAAACAATAAAGTATGTTATTTCTCAGGAGCCCTATTGAGGCCCCTGCTGATGAATGTATTTTTATTGTGTTAATCAGATGTGATTCCTTTTGCAGGTTACCGTCGTGTTCCTCTGTTTTCCAAAATGGGTGAGAGTCTTGAGCCTGCTTCCCTTTTTATTTATGTTTGGTACATCAGATAGCCACTCATGGTACTTGACATATCATTAGCTTACACATTGCAATAAAACAATCTAGAATGAATGTCTAGATATTTTTTCTTTTAATGTGAAGAAAAATAATTATTTTGAAGTACTGAGCAAATTCACTTTTAAATATGCAAACTAGAGCAGTGGAAACAAAACAAAATCTTCAGCGGGTCCCGACTCAAGGTGACGTCCGTGTCAGCCGATTTCTCGTGCCCCTCTGCTTCTGAGGCTGCCCTTTCAACTTGCTTGTATCATGTTTAACTAGTAGAATTCACAAGTTTCTAAAATATGTCTGAGTGAATAACATATGTTGGCAAATATTTGGAGGTATAAAAGAAATGTGAAATCTAAGAGTGTTTTAACTTCTAGACACCCACTAGTGCTTATTGTAGTGGGAAGGAATTGGATTCCAGGTGCTTAGTGCCCTTTTACATTCTGGAGAGTAATTAGCCCTTACACTCTCAGACTAGTTCTTAGATGCTGTGCACTGGATTGGGTACCCTGTAATTACATAGACGTTTTTATGAGTGCATATGATTTTGATTTGCATGCAAACTGCCTTCCAGACTCTGTATCTCTAAAAGTGATGTGCTACAGTGGCTTACATGCCCAGATCTCGGAATGAATTTGCATTGTGTCTGAATCTGCTTCCCTGGTGGCTCAGCTGGTAAAGAATCTGCCTGCAATGTGGGCAGATCCCTGAGTTGGGAAGATCTCCTGGAAAAGGGAAAGGCTACCCACTCCAGTATTCTGGCCTGGAGAATTCCATGGACCATATAGTCCATGGGGTCTCAAAGAGTCAGATGCAACTGAGTGACTTTCACTTCCCTTCCGAATCTGCACTAAATGTACACTGAAGTTTAATCTCTTGGTCAGATTTGAAATTCCTGTGCTGTTTCGTATACTGGGCTTCTCACCATCAGCAGGGTTTTGCTTTACTAAATGTCATATGTAGAAGAATATGGTTCAGTATTAACTGTTTTTCAAAAAACCAAGCATACTAATATGGATTCTACCACACTGTTGCATGGCAGTGAGGTGAAATCACCCAGTAAAATTTTTGACAACAAAGAGAGTCATTATAAGTATTTGTTAAAATTAAACCTGACTTTATAATTAAAACAACAAAAATGACCCTTTGTTTATGATTGTTAATGCATTATCACTTGATAGCCAGAAAAATACACAAAAAAGTCATCTACCATGTTTTCCTACTATCATGTTTTAGCCTCAGAACTAAATATTTAAAATAAACATGCCACTGGGAATTGAAATACCCAGCCCCTAAGAAGTCGGGTATCCCAGATTGCTCAGTGTATAATCATCCAGATCCTCCATTATGGGCTGTCAGGAGTAAAGACCAAGAGACAGGCTTCCCAGTGGCCTTCCTCAGTGGCGTGGTGCCTGCTGTGCAGGGGACTCCAGAGATGCGGGCTTGATCCTTGGGTTGGGAAGATCCCTTAGAGTAAGAAAGCACTGGAAAAAACTCATGGACTGAGGAGTCTGGCAGGCTATAGCCTATGAACTCACACAAGAGTTGGGGACAATGAGCACAGTCTTCCCAGGGGGGAAATGAACAGTCAGTTCTCACAGGAATGCTTCTCTTTTGCCAGATTACAAAAGGATTTTATATTTATTTATAATGCTTTTATTTTATGAAAAGGCTAATTTCCAATCTCCCTGAAAACTAAGCCGGATACAAAGTCTTAGTGAAGGAGGCCTGGTGGTTCTGTGTGCAAAAACGTGCCTACTGGCCTTTGGCGTTCCAACTTCAGGAAGAGCCCTTCAGAAGGCCTTATTTGTGCATGTTTTAGTGACCTGAGCACAGAAATAGATTCTGGCATCTACTCTCAGATACCCTTCAGCTACCAGAGCATCCCGTCTCTTCAGCAGGTCATTCTTTAGTAAGGAAATTGCTTCCACAAATTCTCCATCTGACTGTGGCTTAGGCCTTACATTTTCGTTATCGTCTCCACTGCGAGTTATGGAGAGCTGTGCGTGGTGTAACTGATTTGCCAAGCCCGGATCCGTGCGTATGGCTGAAGAACACGCAGTGCTGTTACCCTTAGAGCCGGCTTTCTTCCTCGAGCTCCCAAAGAGCAGCTGCTTCTGGGCTTTCGCCGTCATCCACCAGACAGGGGGCATTCATGGCAGTAGCCTCCCACTGGTGGTTGGAACGGCTTCACTAGAATGATGCATTCCTAGCAAAGTGTTCTTTGAGGCTCTGGGGTAACTGCCACCCCCATCACCTGACTATCCTCTTTGCTTTGCTGTTTCACAAGTTCTTATGTGACCAGTAGGATCCCTGTAAGTTATTTGAGCATGATCCATTCCAGAAAGATCTTATTTAAATCATTTACTGTTCAACCTAATAGCAGGTGGCCTATTCTCCCCATTAATGCAAGGCTTTCACCTTCTCTAAACTCCTAAAGCCTTTTGAAGATTTGGAATTCCATGAAAGTTTAAAGGCTTTCATCAGGTGAATATTGTAATACTTCCTTAATTCTTGAAGCAGAAAGAACTTATTTCTCATTTATACCAAAAAGATTTAAAATAAGGAAGAAAAAAGGATCTTTCCTTTTCTCACTTTACTTCAGGTACCACTCAAACTCAGCTCCCTCTTTTTTTTAAAAATATAAATTTATTTTAATTGGAGGTTAATTACTTTACAATATTGTATTGGTATTGCCATACATCAACATGAATCCACCACAGGTATACACGTGTTCCCCATCCTGAACCCCCCTTCCTCCTCCCTCACTCTTTGAAGACAAAATCTTTCTTTAATATCCCACATTACATTAGAAATGCAATTTTGAAAGGAAACATTAGATTATTTTATTTCTCTTCCAGTAATCTTGGAATTTAGGCATGTTTGTTTCCATTTTATATGCATTATTTATCATTTACATCATCCTTTAAATTAAACTGGTACCGTTATTATTATTACTATTATTGTTTTCTCACAAGAGCTTTTAACAGATACTACCTATAGAAACTCCATTGCCAGGGATGTTCTCACATTAGAGAAGATTGGGAATGGTGTGAAAAGCCAGCTTTGACTTATTTCTAAGCCTAATTCACTTGTAGAAAAATAATAGTGTTGGCGAGGGAAAGGAAGCAGAAGAGACAGCTAAAATGAACCTCTAGGCTGTGCTAACGGAAGATCTTTTAGTTTTTAAACTCTAGTTTAAATGTCACTTCCTTGGGGTGGCCATCCATCACCTCCTAGATTAGGTTACATTCCTTGCTTTATGTCTCCACGCAGCTGAGGGAAGTGACAGCTAGGAGTGACTCTGCACTGTCAGGGAGGCCTTGGTGTTGCTAGGAGCTGGCCTGACACTCACAGTCAGGCTACGGTGTTCGTTTGCTGGGCGTGAACAATTTCACAGCACCCAACAGGGCCACCATGTGACCACGATGGATAAGGAGGAAAACGAGGCCAGTCTGTAAGTCTGTAACCATGGTGGGGCACCTGACAGAAGCATGAATATTGTCCAAACACAAAAGTGCCAAGCACTCC
The DNA here is from genome assembly GCA_006410675.1 of Oreotragus oreotragus. Taxonomy (NCBI): domain Eukaryota; kingdom Metazoa; phylum Chordata; class Mammalia; order Artiodactyla; family Bovidae; genus Oreotragus; species Oreotragus oreotragus. The sequence goes on from SJYX01004653.1 coordinate 20,259, forward strand.
TGGGAAAACGTAAGTGACTCTTGGATTCTTCACCTGCTTCCTTGGACCTTCTCTCAAATCATCCAACACAAGCCTGAATCCAATAGTACGTCCTTTGCTGAGACACTCCATGGCTCTTCGTTTGTGTATCTCCCTCACTGAGATGAGGAGTCAACCCACTGTGTGTGTTTCTGGTGTTCTTTGGCTGGAGGTCATTAACAAAACCTGGACTCTTCCTTTTGATACTCTACCTTGTAGCGATCAACGACAGGAAAGTTTTGTTATGTCATTAATTTTGATCTTTATTTTTTTCCCCTTGCTACTGGTTGTTTAGAACTTCAAATAGAAAACATGCAGATCACCGTCTAGACTTACCTTGACTTTTGTTTGGGAGATGGTGGCCACTGGAGGCCACTGATGCTGCCCTATGCTGCTCTTCAGTTGCCCTATTTTTGAAAGAAGGATGGAAAAGCTGCCTAGAGCTGTAAAAAGGAGGTTTTTATTTAAATTTTGGGTAGTATATGGTGTCTTGAGAGATGCAGACATGTAAATCGTAGATTCCACTTGAAAACCTTATACAAATTTCAGGGGTTATTTGGGAGCCACAAAGGCAGGAACCTCATGTTGTGGATTAGGATCGGGAAAATGGAATCGCGCTTACTTTTAGTGAAGCCCTTCTGGGCTTGACCAATGAACATTTTATTGAGAGACTATATGAATTAGATTCTATTTTCAGGAGTTATTGAAATTCCTTGTTTTTTGGTAGTGTCTAAACATTTGCTGAATTACACTTCTTTCAAGGTAACAACCCTCTGGAAATATTTGTACCAACAAAGCTTTCTTGTGATGCATTCTGGATTCTTAGGCCATAAAGTTTGAGTCCCCTGTAGTATTTGGAGGTAAGTTATTTTTACCAGCCACTAAAAATTTCCATTTAAAAGTCAAAGGGATAGATTAAAGTGGAATTTGAGCTTATGAGAGGTTGGGCTTTGTGTCTAGCATTCTTACGCATCACCTTACCACATGGTAGTGGTGGGGATGGTGGTGGGAGCTGATGTTAAATTCCTTAAAAACCTACACATTTGCAGGGGCCTATGCTCTCTGTCTACTTTCCATTCCACTTGTATACAATTTAACCTTTTAAAAAATTATTTATTTACTTGACTGTGCCAGGTCTTAGTTGCAGCCTGTGGGGACTAGTTGGTTTGTATTTCTGGTTTTTTGACCTGGAGGCATGTGGGATCTTACCTCCCCAACCAAGGATCAAATCCACACCCCCAGAATTGGATGGCGAAGTCTTAACCACTGTCCTTGATGACATGTGGAAAACTTTTGGTATTTCCCCCCTCTTATTGTTTTAATATTCTTTTCAGATAGTTTGAGCTGGACTTTTTTTTTTTTTTTTTCACTTCATCCTTTGGTCTCTCTATTTCTGTAGTTCACATAAGGATAACAGTGTTTCCTGGACCTGAGTGCCATGTTAACTTTTCCTATCCCTTTGCTCTGTGGCCTAGGCATTTGTTTTTCTTTCTACTCTCAATGTTCTGTCTTGAGGGAGAAGTCAGTGAGTTCCATGTTTGTTCCACATCCCTTGTTCACATGAGTCTTGACCATCTTGATCCTTTGGAGTAGGTTGTGTTGTCATTATTTAGTTGCAAGTCATGTCTGACTCTTTTGTGACCCCATAAATTATAGCCCACCAGGCTCCTCTGTCCATGGAATTCTACAGGCAAGGATACTGGAGTGGGTTGCTATTTCTGTCTCCAGGGGATCTTCCTGGCCCAGGGATCATCCTGCACTGGCAGGCGATTCTTTACCACTGAGCCACCCAGAAAGTGGTTAGTCTCAACTAAACTGTTCCTTTCAGACCAGTATCTGCTCCAGAGCAAGTCTTGACCTGTAACCATCCTGTATGATTTCCCTTCAGTAAGTCCTCTGTTTGCTTCATTTTCCCTTAGAGTACCAGTTCTAGAGATTTTCCATATATGTTCCCCTAGGCCCTCTTGCCAATAATTCTTTTCCTTTGAAAGTCACATAATAATTCTTGGAATCCTTTATACCTGTCTTCCTGGATTTCCCTCTCAAATATGAACAGATTTGCTTATCACTTCATTACTCTGTCTCAGTTTTTGAGGGATGGTTTCCCAGTTATTCTTACAAAATGCTGCTGCTTTATGAGAAATCTTTTTAAAGTTTTTCTAATTTTAACTCTCTCTAGGATGTCATGATAGCTGCTCTCCAAGGTCTTTCCTCTTTTTATCTGATTGACTTTTTCTAGGTACCGTTCCTCCCTATTGAACCAGTAACAACTGAAATATATTGCCCTTTCGATTACTTTTTCAAGAGAAACTGGATTTGAATCTGTCACCTTTTCCACTTTATAGTTCTCTCTCTTGGTTCTTAGCATCCCCCTTCATATCTGCCCAGTTTATATTTTTAAGACCCCCAGTATTCCTTTCAAGAAAATGTCATTCTCATTACTACTCTGTTTGATGCCTTCTATTTTATTTTCCTTTTTCTACTACCTTTGTTCTGATGGTAAGAAATTCCAGTTCCTTCTTAATTCCTGGGGTAAATCAGAATTTCAGAGCCAGAGGCTAACGGGCACAGACTTTTAAATTGCTTTTTCAGTTTGGGGGCATTTAATAATCTCAGCCAGTTATTTTTTGACCTCAGCCTAGGAAGAGGGCATATTCTCTTTATGAAAAGAATACCCATTCTTTTTTATTTAAATATTAATAAAATTCACTTCCCTTCTGTGATTGGAGGCATGGTTGGAATATCTGAACTCTAATAATTAGAGTTTCTTTAATTATCAAATGCAATACCTCCTTGAGACTAGTGTTGTTTCTGTGACTGAAGACTGTGAATGTGACACACGAATTCAGGTTTGGTCTCAGCTCTTCCACAGCTGTTACCCTAAAGTCACTTCAACACACATGCACACACACACACACACACATGAACACAGTTTGGGGAAGTTGACATAGTAGGCAAACATATCTGTCTCTGGAGCTAAGAATTTTAAGCTCTAATTTTACTAGAGTTGTAGCACACTTTAAATTCAGCTAATGTTCAAATTTCTGGCCTAGTTATTTTGAGATATGGCTGAGAAATCCATTAAAGAAAGCAGCTGATGTTCTTTTATCACCTAATGCTTAAAAAGCTGAAGAAAATTTTAAAAGGGTTATCTTTCTCTTATAGTCTATTTTGTTCTAAAGACTAAATCTTACATGGTCTGTACTCATTAATGCCTAAAGGTTTAATGCTACATCCCTTTAATGATAAAAACCAGTCATTTGGTGCAATCGAAGCCATTACACACTACCAAGGTTAATAAATCCACGTGGCCTGTGCTTACCAAAGCCTAAAGTCCAAGCAGTGTCTCTTGGTCTACTGAAACTTGTGTTGATGCTGTGTTCGTTCCAACAGTAAAAGACTTTTTAAATTTAATTTTGGCTGTGTTGGGTCTTCATTCTTGAGCTGGGTTTTCTCTAGCTTCAGCAAGCAGGGGCCACAGCTCATTATAGCGCCTGGGCTTCTCACTGCAGTGGCTTCTCTTGTTGCCAAGCACAGGCCCTGGGGCTCATGGGTTTCAGTAGTCTCACATGCGAGTTTTAGTAGGTGCGACTCCTGGGCTCTAAAGCACAGGCTCAGCAGTTGTGGTACGTGGGCTTAGTTGATCTGCAGCATGTGGCATCTTTCCAGACCAAGGATCAAACCCATGTCTCTTGCATTGGCAGGTAGATTCTTCACCACTGAGCCAACAGGAAGCCCTCCAATATTTTTTGAAGAAAAAGTGTTAGGTTTAATATGTTTATCTAAACTGTATTGAGAACATTCTGGATCCTGTGCTAAGAAATTAAGTACGTCTTAATTTGTGACACTTGTGTTAACAACATGAGGGTTAAGGCTGCTGGGCAGTTTAGTCGCTAGAATTTCTCTCATATATTAAATCTTCACTTTGGGCCTAGATAATATATCAATCATGGTAGCTCTTCAATAATCCATTTCTTTTGGGGAATCAAGTCCTGACCTTGAGCTGTATTTGCTAGAAATGAGTCTGTTACCATAACTGCTTAATTGTTTGATATCAGTAGCCATGTCATATCTGTGATCCTCAGTTTCTTTTAGTCTGTTCCTTTTGAGATGTCTTAGTTTTCTGTGGAAGTTTCTCAGGGATTTTGAAGATGAGAATGGAGGGGTTGGGGTTCATGGGATGGGCAGTTGTCCAGTGCTTCCAGTCTCTCACATCCAGGTAACTTAAAAATCCTCCCCTCCTCCAGTGTTTATGTATACATTACATTCAAGAATTCATTTGAGTGGAAAGTTTACGCTATGAGACATTTAAATATTATTAGTTTCTAAAACTATAATAATCTCTCCCTTCCCCATCTCATTGGGTTTCCCTGATAGCTCAGTTGGTAAAGAATCCGCCTGCAATGCAGGAGACCCCAGTTCAATTCCTGGGTTAGGAAAATTCACTGGGAAGGGATAGGCTACCCACAACAGTATTCTTGGGCTTCCCTTTTGGATCAGCTGGTAAAGAATTCTCCTGCAATGTGTGAGACCTGAGTTTGATCCCTGGGTTAGAAAGATGCCCTAGAGAATGGAAAGGCCACCCACTGCAGTATTCTGGCCTAGAGAATTCCAAGGACTGTATAGCCCATGAGGTCACAAAGAGTTGGACATGACTGAGTGGCTTTCACTTCCCCATCTCATTAGACTTCTTGTAAAAGGCAAATAAAATACAGATATAAAAAGGCTAAAAGAGCTGTAAAACATGATATGAATGAGAGTTAAGACTAAGAACCTTGTTTTCTTTTCCACTGGTGTGTCATTCAGTCATTATTCAGGCATTTAATTTGTAAAGACTTACTAAGCATCTAGTTCATGCCAGGTTTTTGTAGGGGCTAGAACAGCAAAACAAATGAAGACTCAATGTTAGATTCATTTGTTAGAGCTGTCATAATGAATTACAGCAACTTGGTGACTTAAACAACAGAAATGTTTTTGTCTCACACTTCTGGGAGATGGAAGCCTGAAATTAAGGGGTTGGCAGGGTTGGTTCCTTCTGATAATCTGTTCCACGCATCTCTCCTAGCTCAGGTAGTTTGTTGGTATCCCTTGGCTTTTACATGCATCACTCCAACCTCTACTTCATGTTTTCATATGGCTTTCTCTCTGGTTGCGGGTCCATGTCCAGATTTCCTCCTTTTATACAGATGCCGATCTTATTGGATTATAGGCCCACTCTACTCTAGGATGACCTCTTCTTAGCTAGTTACATCTGCAGTGACCCCATTTCCAAATAAAGTTGCATTTTGGGGTTACTGGTGGTTACTGTGCTTTGCTGTGCTCAGTTGTGTCCAACTCTTCTGTGACCCCATGGACTGTCACCCTCCAGGCTCCTCTGTCCATGGGATTTCCCAGGCAAGAATACTGGAGTGGTTGCCATTTCCTTCTCCAAGAGATCTTTCCAAACCAGGGATCGAATCCACATTTCCTGCATTGGCAGGCAGGTTCTATATCACTGAGCTACCTGGGAAGCCCTTTTGGTGGTTAGGACTTAACAATTTTGAGGGGACATAATTCAATCCATAAAATTTACATAATGTCTGTCTAAATATAAAAGTTATAAATAAAGCCAAGAAGTCATTAACTACAACATGTCTTGTTCTCCTCTTGAAAAGACAGCTTTTAATTGAGAATTCTTGAATGTCTTAGAGATCTGTGTTGGATTATGGTGACCTGAAAAGGACTGGCTCCTCTCCTAGAACTGGCTGTCCTCCTGTATGTCCTGCTTTTGCCTCCCAGCTCCCTCCTGTACTGTCAGTGGCCTCATGCACATTTGTGGACACTCCAGCTGGTACATTTAAGCTGCATCCATATACGCTGTAAGAAGCCTGCCCTTGGCCTCCACTGCAGCCTAGGCATTCCTCACCCTGATGTGGTGTCTGACTTCAGGTGAATGGATCCTTAGAAGGCCTGCAAAGGCTGTTTGGACAGGGAATTCTGGAGTCACGTATACCTAGAATTTGGTCTAGAATGAGGCTTGTGGGTATAGGTGAGTCATATATCTCACCATAGCTATATGGTGAGGGCACCTGAGCAAGGATTCTTCTTGCCTGGGTCTATAGCTGTACTATTAGTGACAACACTTCTTGAGAGTCTTGTGTTTTAGTGAAAGGATACAAAACATAAATAATAAACAAAATAAGTAAATTGTATAAAATATTCAAAGGTGATAAGGATATAAGAAAAAAAGTAGAGCTGAGTGGGAAGGATCTGGTGTGTATTTGAGGACAGAGCAGGTTTCAGTATGACACAGACAGTTGAGATGGAAACATGTGACCAAGACTTGAAAGAAGTGATGAGGCTAAAACTGAAACTCCAGTACTTTGACCACTTCATGCGAAGAGTTGACTCATTGGAAAAGACTCTGATGCTGGGAGGGATTGGGGGCAGGAGGAGAAGGGGACAACCGAGGATGAGATGGCTGGATGGCATCACCGACTTGATGGATGTGGGTCTGAGTGAACTCCGGGAGTTGGTGATGGACAGGGAGGCCTGGCGTGCTGCGATTCATGGGGTCGCAAAGATTCAGACACGACTGAGCGACTGAACTGAAGTGAACTGAAAGAAGTGAGAGAACAGGTAGGTGGATATATAGGACAAAAACACGTTTTGGAGGAAAGGAGCTCCATGATGAAGATTCCAGGGAAGAAGCATATGCTTAGAACACTCAGGGAATGGAAAGGAGGCCAGTGTTTCTTGAGTGTGTTGAGCATAGGAGGATGTAATGGGAGTTAAAATCAGAGAGATGACCAATGGGAGGCCAGATCACATTGTGCTTTTCAGGTTATTTTGAAGGTTTATGTTTTTACTCTGAGATTAGAAGGCTCTGCAAGGTTTTGAGCAAACGAACAACAGGATGGCTCCAATTGCTGTGTTGAGAATATACTGTAAGGACTTCCTTGTAGCTCAAACAGTAGAGAATCTGATTGCAGTGCAGGAGACCTGAGTTTGATTCCTAGGCTGAGAAGATCTTCTGGAGAAGGTAATGGCAACTCACACCAGTATTCTTGCCTGGAGAATCCCAAGGACAGAGGATCCTTGCAGGCTACAGTCCGTGGGGTCGCAAAGAGTCTGACATGACTGAGCGACTAAAACTATTACTATTACTCTAAGGGCGGGCAGGGTAAACACAAAAACTAAGGAGACTATTTAGAAGAAAGCAATTGTAGTAATTTGGGCCAAAGTTGATAGGATTGCCTTGACCGGGAGAGGAAACAGATGGAGAGGGGTAAGTGGTGGGATCTGGGAAAAGTTGACTATACTTTGTGTGTCCATTCCTCCTGGTCATCTTGTTGTGATTCCTTCTTCTTATCTCCAGTTGTAGAAATTTTCTACTAGTCTTCAGATTATTCTCATTTACAGTTGCTCTGTTGTTGTTCAGCAGCTCAGTTGTAGCCGACATGGACTGCAGCACTCTGAGGCTCCTTTGTCCTCCACTATTGCCCTGAGTCTGTGCAAATTCTTCTCCATTGAGTGGCTGTCTTTACAAATAGCTGAGTTGCTTTGTAATTGGTTGTTATTTTGGTGTGCTTATGGAAGGAGGTGAATTCGGAGTCTTCCTACTCCATCATCCTGGCCATTTTGGGGGCTGGAGTTGTAAAACTGGGAATACATAAGAGATGAGGGTTCAGTTCCTGGGTTGGAAAGATACCCTGGAGGAGGATGTGGCAACCCATTCCAGTATTCTTGCCTGGAGAACCCTATGGACAGAGGAGGCTGGTGGGCTACAGTTCACAGGTCAGAGTCAGACATGACTGAAGCAACTTAGCACGCATGTAGCATATGATATTTAAAGCCATCAAAATGGGATGAGAGCAGTAGGGAGTGGACGTTGATGGAGAAGAGGACCAAGGACTGGGCCCTGGACACTTCAACATTGGAGATTGTGGAGATGCTCCTGCATGGAAGACTGAGAAGGAGGGACCAGTGATATAGAGGAAAGCACAAGGGGGTGTTGTGTTCTGGAAGCCAAAGGAAAAGCTTTGAGAAAGAGGGTTATTGACTGTGTATTTCAATGCTGCTGATAGGTAAGTTTGGATCAGGGATAGAGACTGACTTTTGGATTTAGCTAGGTGAAGGTCAGTAGGTATTGTGACAAAAGCAGTTTTGTTGAAGTGTTTGGGACAAACATCTCCTTGGTATGGTCTGAGAGAAAATGAGAAGAGAAAAACTGGAGGCAGAGATTAGAGACAACCATTTTGAAAAGTTCTGCTGCAGAAAAGAGCCAGTCAATTAGATTAATATTTGGAAGGAAGACAGAAGTTCTGAGATTTTTTTTTTTTTTAGAATGGTTGTTCCATCATGTAACCATGTATGCTGAAGAGAATTATCTAGAAGATAATAAAGAAATGATGCTTTTGCATAGAGGAGAATTCCAGTACTGTTTTTGAGTAGGTAAGAGGTTGTTGTTCAGTTCCTGTCATGTCTGACTCTCTGTGACTCCATGGACTGCATCATGCCAGGCTTCCCTGTCCTTCATCATCTCTCAGCATGCTCAGACTCATGTCCGTTGAGTTGGTGATGCCATCCAACCATCTTGTGCTCTGTCATCCCCTTCGCCTCCTGACTTCTATCTTTCCCAGCATCAGAATCTTTTTCAATGAGTTGACTCTTTGCATCACGTGGCCAAAACATTGGAGCTTCAGCTTCGGCATCAGTCTTCCAATGAATATTCAGGGTTGATTCCTTCAGGACTGACTGGTTTGATCTGCTTGCAATCCAAGGGACTCTCAACAGTCTTTTCCAAATCCACAGTTCACAAGCATCAGTTCTTTGGTGCTCAGCCTTCTTTATAGTCTAACTCTCATATCCATACATGAAGGTGAAGGTGAAGGTGAAGTCGTTCAGTCGTGTCCGACTCTTTGCGACCCCGTGGACTGTAACCTTCTAGGCTTCTCCGACTCTTTGTGACCCCGTAGACTGTAACCTACTAGGCTTCTCCATCCATGGGATTCTCCAGGCAAGAATACTGGAGTGGATTGCCATTTCCTTCTCCAGGGGATCTTCCCGACCCAGGGATTGAACCCAAGTCTCCTGCATTGGAGGCAGACGCTTTAACCTCTGAGCCACCAGGGAAGCCCATACATATCCATACATGACTACTGGAAAAACCATAGCTTTGACTAGATGGATTTTTGTTGGCAAAGTAATGTCTTTGCTTTTTAATACACTGTCTAGGTTTTTCATAGCTTTTCTTCCAAGGAGCCAGCGTCTTTTAATTTCATGGCTACAGTCACTGTCTACAGTGTCTTTGGAGCCCAAGTAAACAGAGTCTTTCACTGTTTTCATTGTTTCCCCATCTCTATGCCATGAAGTGGTGGGATGAGATGCCATGATCTTTTTATTTTAAATGTTGAGTTTTAGGTCAGCTTTTTCAATCTCCTCTTCCACCTTTGTCAAGAGGCTCTTTGGTTCCTTTTCACTTTCTGCCATTAAGATGGTGTCATCTGCATATCTGAGGTTATTGATATTTCTCCCTGCAGACTTGATTCCAGCTTGTGATTCATCCAGCCGAACATTTCACATGATGTATTCAGCATATAAGTTAAATAAGCAGAGTGACAATATACAGCCTTGACATATTCCTCCCCAATTTGGAACCAATGTGTTGTTCCAGGTTTGGTCCTAACTGTTGCTTCTTGACCTGCATACAGGTTTCTCAGGAGGCAGATAAGGAGTCTGTTATACTCATCCTTTAAGAATTTTTTACAGTTTGTTGTGATCCACACAGTCAAGGGCTTTAGCACAGTCAATGAAACAGAAGTAAATGTTTTTCTGGAATTCTCTTCCTTTTTCTATGATCCAAGAGCTTCCCAGGTGGCACAATTGGTAAAGAACCACTTGCCAATGCATGAGCTAAGAGGGCCTGAAGTCAAATGTACAAGCTGAGAGATTGGTTTCCGGTAGGAGCTGGGGTTGTTTTTCTATGATAATAAGTAGAAAGGTGGAATGTAGACTGTGCTGAGTGGGTAGATGTGCTAGTGGACTGATTCCAGTTTCTAAGTGAAGTAGGAAACAGTCATCAACTGAGAGTGGATTACGGTAGAGGGTTCTGGGGTTTCATCAGAGAGAAGGATATGGAATCACTCTATTAGAAAAGGAGAGGGAATGGACCTGAAACACACAATCTCTGCCCAGAGGATTATGGATGACTTGACTCACATGGTCAAGTGTTCAGAGCAAGACCATATCAGCCCACACTAGGCACACGTATATTTTCAATGAATAAATGTACAGTCTTTTACATGTTTGCACCAATGACTGTATGAAAAGAGCTTAAGTTGCTTTTTTAATATACACAGGAGAACGCTGAGTAAAGCAAGGGTTTTAATAATTTAATTGGCAGGACTTTTTAAAAAGAATTTAATTCTCTTAAAATATACAATAAAGTGCCTTGATTTGGTGGAAATCTGCAGGATTTTGAAAAAATTTATTTATGGCGGCACTAGGCCTTTGTTGCTGTGTAAGGGCGTTCCTTATTTGTGGTAAGCGGGAGCTGCTTTCTGGTGGTGCTACATGGGCTTCTTATTGCGATGGCTTCTCGTGTCGTGGAGCACAGCTCTAGGGCTCCCAGGCTCCAAGCAAGGCACTAGGGCTTAGTTGCCCTGTGGCATGTGGGGTATTCATTCCCTGACCAGGGATCGAACCTGAGTCCCCTGCACTGCAATGTAGATTCTTAACCACTGAATCACCAAGGAAGTCCCTCCAGGATTGTTTATTCAGGTCACGATGGGTATGAGAGTAGGTTCAGAAGTAAGAAAACTTGTACAGAGAAGAGGTTTTGATCAGAGGGGAGGGTTTCAGTGTTTGAAATCTTTGAATTGAGGTATAACAAAGTTTAAAATGTGATATTGCCTCTGATTGAGTGATATCCAGTGATGATGAGTATTGAAGAGGGTGAAAACACTACAAAAATTCTTCCAAAAATTGGATTTAAGAATTTTGGGCATTTATGCTTGGTTTTTCTGTTAGAAAATAACTATAGTATTCTGCCAGAGCTTACTAATGCCTTCAATAAATATAAGATTATAAGTGGATGTGTAGGTATAGATACTTAATTCAAATTTTAAAAACTTGTTTCAGATATACTTAGGTCTTAAAGTGTTGAAATTTATTTGTTTTTCTTTTTTGAAAACTATATTAAAAGTATTGCTTTTAATTATAGGCACATAATTATAAAGTGAACACGTTTGATTTAAAAGATACACTAAAATATCCTTTTATTATTTTACATACTGAATTTATACAATCAGTTGGAGAAATGGTTCTAAGAAAACAGTGAAATACACATAGAGAATAAATAACTAAAAACATTGATTCTGATTTCTTTTCTATGTGTCCTTAATTTACCACACTACCTTTGATTTAAAAGAATGTCCTGATTTTGTGATAGAGAGGCCCCAAAGTGAAAAAAAATATGAGTAGTTAATGAGTCTATATGTTCAAAGAAATGCTCAAATTATACTGTTACCTAGTGGATACCATTTTTCTTCATTGAGCGTGACACTGCAGAGTTGGATGTTAATTGCTCCCACAAACGTGGTTTTGCTCTTTACAATAAGCATTAAGACACGTCCTTGCAGCTCTGTGACTTCATCATATACTACCTGAAAAAGGAGAGAAGTTTAAAAATATAAATTAGATATGCTTAAACGCATCTTTTAAAAATATTTCTTTTAACAAAATAATTGCATCTCATATTTTGTACCTTGGATTGGACAGGTTAATGTTAGAATCTTTCATTTCTAGCTCTTAATTCTGAAGGGCTAAAGGTTCTGCTAACCTGAAGGAGTTTAATGACAAAGTATTTCTTAAGAAGATTAAAATTTACTCTGATTCCATTAATAATTGTCTATCCCAAATTTAATAAGACTGCAAATCATTCTCTAGGAAGAAATTTAAATACTTACCACTTTTTAACTGTCCTTGAATTTATGTGAAGCGTGGAGCCTTGAACACCATTTTTCTTTGTTGAAGGCTAATGAGGAAATCAGACCAATCTCCATGATTTCCTTGTGTTAATTTAATGTAGTCCAAAAATATTCCCTTCTCCATGTGAAGCAGTCATACCATGGTTACTTTAATTTATTTAAAATTATTTAATTTTTAGTTATGAAGATATATGATCATTAAGTAAAATATGGGGATGAAACAAACAAATATAAAAGAAAGGACATTTTTATATTTCTACCATTAGGAGATAATTATAGTTAACATTTTGGTGTGCTTTTTGTTTTCTATATATAATCACTTTTTAGATTCCGAGCTATAATTATGCTGTGTGTATAGTTTTGTGTCTTTCTTCTTTTCAGTTACTAGTCATGGAACTATTTTTAAGAGAGAGAGCTATTCAACTGTGATTTATAATATCCTAGAAGTAAGTCACAGGCATTATCACTGGGTTCTGCAGTGGTAAAGAAACTTTAAAAAGTGCAGGATCAAGAAGTTAGTTATACATCATAAAAGGAGGCGATTGCTGTGTATAAACCCAAAGTGGTTGCCAAGGAAACTCCTTATAACACGTTTAGAAGAGTTTCATATGATGCTACAAATGTACTTATTTTTTTATAGTGAAGCTACAAGATAGAAAAAAGTGCTTTCTGTATATGCAAAGAAGAATCAGAGGAAACAAATTGAGAGGAAAGCCTTGAATCTTCTAGGAAACCTGCTCAGTGTATATGGATATGATTTCTGGCCATCTTGAGTTATCAATAAAATTCCTTTAAAGATGAATCTGCTAGCTGCTTTGAACAGTAATTTACTTACCAAAAACATAATAATTCAATTAAGGGACATGAGATACAATACAGGATGTTGATGCAGTCTATATTATTTCTTGTGACAGCTCCTGGCTACCTACTCTCCTAGTATCTTGCTCCCATTCCAGGCAGGAGATTAGCTTTTAAATTCTTGTGTGTGCGTACTCAGTCACTTCAGCTGTGTCTGACTCTTTGCTACCCCATGGGCTGTAGCCTGCCAGACTCCTCTGTCTATGGGATTCTCAGGGCAGAACTACTTATTCAAGTTATTCCACTTAATTTCTTGAGTTCCTCTGGCTAGTAAAGGATTTTAAGGGCTGTCTTAAAAATTTCAAAGTCTTACCAATGTAATTCATCTTTAATTGCAAAGAGAAGTCTCACATGGACTCTGAATCACTCTTATCTCCTGAACACCTGTCTTTCCAGGACTTCAGAGTAAGCTCCTTTTCCTCTTCTCTATGGTGGTTATTTTGAACTGTCTAAATTACCCTCCATTTTCCTCCCCACAACACATTTCGGCAAATACACTCAATTCCTATTTTACAGAGGAAATAGACAAAGGGGCCCTCAAAGTGTATAAAGAAAAATGGAATAGCTCTGACTATTAGGCCTTTGGAAAATCTGGTTTCAGAACACTGGGAATCATAAATTAGTGCTAAAGCTTTTGAACTGTGGTGTTGGAGAAGACTCTTGAGAGTCCCTTGGACTGCAAGGAGATCCAACCAGTCCATTCTGAAGATTAATCCTGGGATTTCTTTGGAAGGAATGATGCTGAAGCTGAAACTCCAGTACTTTGGCCATCTCATGTGAAGAGTTGACTCATTGGAAAAGACTCTGATGCTGGGAGGGATTGGGGGCAGGAGGAGAAGGGGACAGCAGAGGATGAGATGGCTGAATGGCATCACGGACTTGATGGACATGAGTTTGAGTGAACTCCAGGAGTTGGTGATGGACAAGGAGGCCTGGTGTGCTGCTATTCATGGGGTTGCAAAGAGTCGGATACGACTGAGCGGCTGAACTGAACTGAAAGATGTAACTTTCTAAGAAACCTATCTATGATATGTATTTATTTAAATCTGTTGTCAAGTATAGTTCTTCCTCCATTTCCAGTGGGGTTACATCCTGATGGGCTTATAAACCCAGGGTAAACTGAACAGGTGGTGCTAATGGTCGAACCTGCCTGCCCATATAGGACACCTAAGAGACCCGGGTTCGATCCCTGGGGTGGGAAGATCCCCCGGAGGAGGGGATGGCAACCCACTCCAGTATTCTTGCCTGGGGAAATTCCATGGACAGAGGCGCCTAGCGGGCTACTGTTCATGAGGCTGCAGAGTCAGAGACAACTGAGCAACTGAGCACACACACACTTAAACCATAGAACATCATCGCTTAGCCGCATCTGCCTTAAATGCATTCAGGACACTTATGTCAGCCTACAGTTAGGCAAAATCACCTAACACAAAGCCTCTTCTATAACAAAGTGTGAATGTCTCATGTAATTTATTGAGTATGGCACTGAAAGTGAAAAGCGGAATGGCTGGCTGGGTACAAAGTGGTTGTGAGAGTATTGGTTGTTTACTCTCATGATTGCGTGACTGATTGAGAGTTGTGGCTCACTGCTCTTGCCCAGCATCAGGAGAGAATATTCTACTGCACACTGATAAGCTGGGAGAAGATCAGAATTTGAAGTACAGGTTCTACTGAATGCATACCGCTTTGGCACCACTGTAAGTTCAAAAAATTTCAGGTTGAACCATCCCAAGTTGGGGGCCATCTGAATGTGCTTTCTTATTTGAATATGTTGATAATATTTATCTTTTAGTATTGTGAGGAAGAATAAAATGAGAGAATGAATATAATAAGCCTTGGTACAAAACCTGGTACATAGTAAACACTAATGAATTGTAGCCCAAAAAGATCCATCAAATACACAAAAAAAGAAGAGTCATTTCTTGGTATTTTTGACTTGAAAATGAAGTTGTTAGTTGCTCAGTCATGGCCGACTCTTTGTGACCCCATGGATTGTAGCCCACCAGGCTCCTCTGTCCATGGAATTCTCCAGGCAAGAATACTGGAGTGAGGGCCATTCCCTTCTCCAGGGGATCTTCCCAACCAGGGATTGAACCTGGGTCTCCCTCATTGCAGGCAGATTCTATACCAGTTGAGGCACCAGGGAAGCCCATTTTACCTTAGCTGACAGGAAATAACAGTGATAGACAAAGCTGAGTCTCCAGCTATTTAGCAAGCAGAATTTCTCTAATACATGATGCTAGGAATTAATTGCCTTCCCGGTTAAAATACAAACATTTAAACTCCAAAGTTTATATTACTATGGATTTTTTTCCTATGCTTTATCATGTAAAAGCTATTTTTCTTGAAAGTGACTGTTTTATAACGTGTAATCATTGCACATCATAGATGATATATACATATATTCTAATTGCTTTACTTCATCCATAACGTTATTTAAAAAATAAGCACTTTTTTCTTCAATGCAATGAATAATTAGTGTGTAATGTTACAGATGTACACAGATGACTATATTCTTTGAGACTTTTCACCAAATGATTTAGTATGTATTCTGCCTTAACATAAACAGAACCAAAAATGCACAGCTCTTTTAATTTCACTTTGTAATACTTTTTACCCATAGGCATCAGTCAAGTCTTCACTACCTTCTGACAAACACTGAATGTGTAAGTCTGAAACTGTTACATCAAGTAGAAGAACATTGTTTAGGGTAATTTAATATCTACTAACTTATATGCAAGCATGCGCTGTGTCATTTGACACCAAGTTCTAGTAAATAATTCTAAAGAGTATTTGAATGATTGCAAGGGGAGGAAAATAGTAGGGAAACTGAATTGTGCTTAGGGCTGGTGAGAGAAGGAGTGAAGAGGCCAGACTGTGAAAGGGAGAGCGGAAAGCCAGAACTCTGTGGGTAGAGCGAGGGAGAGACAGCACAGAAAGTTTAATGGGGTCAGTCAGAGCTTTGGAATCAGGCACTTCTGGACTTGAAATTTAGTGACCCAGCCCTGATCAAAATATCTACTTCAGGGCCTCAGGTTCTTCCTCTACAGGCAGAATTATCATTACTTTATGAGTACGGAATGAGAGGATGTTGCAGACAACAATAACCGTTGCTTACTGAGTGTACCATACACATATTCTATGCTAGATATTCATGCACATGCTGAATATTTTAAGGCACGTAAACTACATAGAACCTTCTTGCTGCTGCCGCTGCTGCTAAGTCGCTTCAGTCGTGTCCGACTCTGTGCGACCCCATAGACGGCAGCCCACTAGGCTCCTCCGTCCCTGGGATTCTCCAGGCAAGAATACTGGAGTGGGGTGCCATTGCCTTCTCCAGAGTAGAACCTTCTTAGTCTGTCCTTTCTAATATCTCCTCTATACTTTATAGTAGGATAATGTCTAAGAAAGGAATATAATGTCAGTTACTCTATACAGGATGGATAAACCACAAGGCCTTACTGTATAGCATAGAGAACTATATTCAATGTCCTGTCATAACCAGAATGGGAAAGAATATAAAAAAGAATGTCTCTATATGTATCAGTGAGTCACTTCAGAGATTGGCACAACACTGTAAATCAATTATACTTCAATTTTTTTTTTAAAAAAGGAATACAATGTGCAAAATACATGGACTATAACAACATAATTCATTAAAAAAATCGAATCTGTATTTCTAATGAGTCATTAAAAAAATGATGGCTCTTAAGCAGATAACAGATAGTAGAGTAGAAAGAGCAGTGGCACTGGAGTTAGCAGCCCACTCTGCTTCTGAAAGACTTGGAGGCAGTTCTGGGGGCACTCCAACCACCTGCCCCACCCCGTCCTGAGCCCAGTCATGTCCACCATAGGGCTCTGTATGTGAGAAGCGTTTTCAGGAAGGCTGCAGGCAGTCCTGTTGGGAACCACTCTGAAGAGCATCAAGGTGACAAACTTGGCCTTGTATCAGAGCTTTAGTGTCTGAAGGGTGGATGCTGAAGTGACAATTGGCAGAGGTCCTGACCCAGCCTCTCTCAGGTCTGAGTATTAGGGAGAAAGAGGCTTGTGAATAACACCTCAAAGAACTATTTTCCTGAAAAGCTTTTTGAAGTGATGCAATATGATATTCCCTTTGAATTCCTCTAAGAGGTTTATATAAGAAGGGGAGTGAAGTCATTCTCTCCCACTCCCCAGACCTCTGCCTGGCTTTGGCAGTTTGAGAAATCCCAAAGTCCCGGATGTAGCAGCCCTCAGGAAGCAAACAGGAGAAGTTAAATACAAGGTAGATGCCATGTGATGATTACCAAGCTCCTCAGAAAACACATACAGTTGGCCCTCTGTAGCCATGAGCTCTGCAGTCATCGACTCAATCAACCACATATCAAAAAATACTCAGGGAAAAATATTTCCAAAGTTCTAGAAAGCAAATTTGAATAGGTTGCTTACCAGCCACTATTTACACAGCATATACATTGTATCAACTGTTATGAGTCACCTAGAGACAATTTAATGTAAATGGGAGGATGTGTATAGGTTATATGCAAATATGCCATTTTATAGAAAGAACTTGGGCACCCGAGAATTTTGGTATGCTCGGGAGTCCCGGAGCTAACCTTCCCTGCAGATACGAAGGGATGAAGATGTCTGTATAAGGTGTTGTTAAGAATGCACAGAAATAATAGAGGGGACTTGACAAAGAGATGGGGGCCTATATTATAGTTGAAGGGGAGAGAAAGTAAAACCACAGTTAAAACTGGTGCCCTTGGGGGGTATTTCTTAGAAATATTCTTGTATTGATACAGACACAGCATAATGGGAGAAAAATTAAAATATTGTAGTCTTACATGCTTACTGAATAAAGCAGGCAACAAATTAATAGGTACAATATGATTCCATTTTTTTTAGAGAATGTGTCTGTTGAGAGAAAGAGACATAATTCAGAAAGAATACTTATTAAAATATTAACAAAGACTCCTAAAAAAGATGTCTTTTTCTTCTCATGGCTTTCTAAATTCAACCACTTCCTTGCCAAATTTGTTTATATGATGATCGATACTATTAAGGCAGTCACTTACCCATATATGAATTCATCTTCCTGCTCATTTGTATTATGTCTGAATTGGAGTTTGCTATGCATGGACTTATGGGCTTCCCAGGTAGTGCTAGTGGTAAAGAATCCACCTGCCAGTGCAGGAGACTTAAGAGATGTGGGTTTGATCCCTCGGTCAGGAAGATGCCCTGGAGGAGGGCATGGCAACCCACTCCAGTATCTTTGCTTGGAGAATCCCATGGACAGAGGAGCCTGACAGGCTACGGCCCATAGGATTGCAAACAGTTGGATGCAACTTTGCATGTACATATATCTCTAGTGGTTGACATCATGGCAAATAATAAAATGTCAAAGTATCTTTCCTTACTAAATTATACATATAGTAGTAGTGAAGTAGTGAAGTTGCTCAGTCATGTCCGACTCTTTGCAACCCCATGGACTGTAGCCTACCAAGCTCCTCTGCCCATGGCATTTTCCAGGCAATAGTACTGGAGTGGATTGCCATTTCCCTCTCCAGGGGATCTTCCTGACCCAGGGCTCGAACCCAGGTCGCCCGCATTGTAGACAGACGCTTTACCGTCTGAGCCATAGTTGAATATATATAAATGTTCGCTAGTTTTACACTTTTCCACATACACAAAAAGTGTCACTTATGGAATTACCTCAAATATTTAATTCCACAAATCGTTTTAGAAATAGCTTAGTTTCAGAGATACTAAGAAAGATAAGACTATTTCCTTGTCCTCAAGAAGTTTTCAGTGTACTAAAAGAAAAAAAAAATTGGTGTAGGACTGAACAAGAGATGGTAAATGTGATGTAAGAGTCAGATAGGAAAGAGTGGTTCACAGAGTCCATATTTGAGGGGAACATCAAAGTTGGCAGAGAAGGGCAGGAGGGTGAACAGCCTCATGAGCTCAGTCGCAGAGGTCACAGGGGTTCTTCAGGGAATGACAAGCTGTGTCATGTGCCTGGAGAATATGACTAAGTGTGGGGCAGTGGAAGGGCAGGAGCAAACAAATGTTCCTGGCTTATTTTTGTTAAAGGTGCTGAACGGTGCAAAAGACATTAAATGTAGGAAGAATTGCTTTTTCAATAGATGGAGCTGGAATAATAGGCATTCATAGGCAAAAAAAAGTGAACCTTAACCTAAACTTCACACTTTATTCAAAAGTCAACTCAAAATGAATAATGGGGTTAGATGTAAAATATAAAACTATAAAATATTTGGGCTTCCCTGGTGGCTCAGAGGGTAAAGTATCTGCCTGCAATGCAGGAGACCTGGCTTCGATCCCTGGGTCAGGAAGATACCCTGGAGAAGGAAATGGCAACCCACGCCAGTACTGTTGCCTGGAAAATCCCATGGACAGAGAAGCCTGGTAGACTGCAGTCCAAAGAGTTGGACACGACTGAGTAACTTCACTTTCTATGAGAGAAAATCTTTAGAAAGTGCTAGGTGAAGAGTTCTTAGGCTTTCCACCAAATATGGAGTCTATAAAAGAAAAACAACTGATGAATTGGAGCTCATTAAGATTAAAAACTTCTATATGTGAAAGACCCTGAGAAAAGGATGGAAAGTCAAGCTACAGACTTGGAGAAAATATTTGCAGACCACGTATCTGGCAAAGGTTATTGGTAATATATAAAGAATCTCAAAAGTCAATAGTAAACATAAGCAAAAATGCAGACTCTCTAATTAGAAAATGAACAAAGACACAAAGACATATTTCACCAAAGAAGATGTGCAGATAGTAAATAAGCACATGAAAAGAAATTTGCATCATTAGCTACTGCTGCTGCTGCTGCTGCTGCTAAGTTGCTTCAGTTGTGTCCGACTCTGTGCAACATCATAGATGGCAGCCCATCAGGCTCCGCCGTCCCTGGAATTCTCCAGGTAAGAACACTGGAGTGGGTTGCCATTTCCTTCTCCAATGCGTGAAAGTGGAAAGTGAAAGTGAAGTCGCTCAGTTGTGTCCAACTCTTAGCGACCCCATGGACTGTAGCTCACCAGGCTCCTCCGTCCATGGGATTTTCCAGACAAGAGTACTGGAGTAGGGTGCCATTGCCTTCTCTGATCATTAGCTACTAGATACATGCAAATTAGAGCCACAGTGAGCTATCACTCATTACATTTCAAATGAACTAAAATTAAAAATAGTGATATTTTTATTTGATAAAATAAAAATGATACCAAATGCTGGCAGAAATGCAGTGAAACTAGCACAAATATTGCATTGGGAGTGTAAAATGGTATAGAAAAAGAGTATGACAATTTCTTTGAAAAACTATATATGGCATTACCATATACCCCAGTAATTACATCTTGAGCATCTCTCTTAGAGAAATTACAACTTATATTTACACAAAAATCTATACATCAGTGTTCAGAACAACTTTGTACTGCAGTAGTCCCCAGTCAGAAACAACCCAAATGTCCTTTAATTAGTAAATAGTTGAACTTTTATACCTCCCTGCCATGACTACTACTCCGCAGTGAAAACAAACTGTTGATACATGCAGCTACTTGGATGGATCTCTCGTGAGATGTATAGTAAAAGAAAAAAGCCAACCTCAAAATGATATAAACTGTATGATTCCATTTACATAACATTTGAAATGACAAAGTTATAGAGAGTGAATATATTAAGAGTTGCCAGAGTTGGGTGTGGAGTGTTAGAGTGGGAAGAGTGACTGGCTTTAATACGAGAGCACCAGGAATCATTTGGTTGGAATGGCCTATACCTTGGTTGATTGTGGTGATCACACAAACCTATACATGCGATATAAATGCACAGAACTAAATACACACATACTAAGAACACGTGTAAAATGAGAAATCCTAATAAGGTCAGTGACTTGTACCAATGTTAATTTCCTGATTAGGATATTGTCAATAGTCGGGCAAAGTGTTACCATTTTAGGAAACATGGTTGAAGGGTATTTGAATCCTCTCTATATTGTTTCTTCCAACTGCTTGTGAACCTACGATTATCTCCAAACAAAAATTTTTTTAAGGTATATAATAAGGATGATACTGCTTCAGAGACAACTTTGGAAAATTACTGAGTCAGATTTGAAGGGCTGTGAATGCCACACTTAGGATTTTGGATATTATCTGGTAGGTAGTAAGGAACATTTGGAAAAAGTTGTGTGGGAAAGTAATAAAAATGAGTAGTTTTTGAGACTTTAGATAGAAATTTGAATGATTTAATTGAAAAGCACAAGGTGGGCAGATAGGAAGCTATTGTATTAGCCAAAGTTATGAGGCCTTTCACCAGAGGAACAGTGCTGGGACACAGAGGAGAAGACGGATTGAAGAGGCAGATGACTGCTCAAGTGAAACTGACAAAACTTGGGGATTAACTGGACTTGTGAGTGAGAAAGAGAGTGATGTCATTAGTATCTTCTGAGATGACAGTGGAGGGAAAACTGGTTTAAAAGGGTCTAGGAGACGTCCTAAAGGGCTCTTTCTTTTTTAATTGGAGTATAATTGCTTTGGGCTTCCCTGGTGGCGCAGAAAGTACTGCGACATCTTTGTCTCTGTCTTGGATCACTTGCTGTTAGGGAAGCCAGCAGCATGTGGCAAAGAACATCAAGCACACATGTGGCTAACACCTGAGACCTCCACCAAGAGCCAGAGAAGAAGTGAGGCCAGAAGTATCTGAGTCAACTCAGAAAGGACTCTGGCAGCCCTAGTCAATCCCTGGATCAGGAAGATCCCCTGGAGAAAGGAATGGCTATCCACTCCATTACTCTTGCTTGGAGAATTCCATGAATAGAGGAGCCTGGCAGGCTACAGTCCATGGGGTTGCAGAGTTGGTCACAACTGAGTCACTAACGCTTAACTTACTTTTGTAATTGCTTTACAATGTGTTGATTTCTGCCGTAAATGTGAATTCAGCTATAAGTATACATATATCCCCTTCATCTTCAGCTTCCCTCCCACCCTCCCTGACATCTCAGGGGCTCTTCAATAATCAGGTAAAAGTACAGGTTTAGAGGGCTCCCCTGGTGGCCTGTCTCTTATACACATCTAGATGTGTATAAGAGACAGCTCTCTAATTAGAAAATGAACAAAGACACAAAGACATATTTCACCAAAGAAGATGTGCAGATAGTAAATAAGCACATGAAAAGAAATTTGCATCATTAGCTACTGCTGCTGCTGCTGCTGCTGCTAAGTTGCTTCAGTTGTGTCCGNTTCATCTTCAGCTTCCCTCCCACCCTCCCTGACATCTCAGGGGCTCTTCAATAATCAGGTAAAAGTACAGGTTTAGAGGGCTCCCCTGGTGGCTTAGTGATAAAGAATCTGCCTGCCATCTGGAGACCTGGGTTCAATCCCTAGGTTGGGAAGATCCTCTGAAGGAGGGCATGGCAAACCAATCCAGTATACTTTCCTGGGGAATCCCCATGGACAGAGCAGCCTGGTGGGCTACAGGCCACAGGGTCACAAAGAGTTGGACATGACTGAGCATGCACACACAGGTTTAAAGCTGAGGAAAGAAGCCAGAGTTTGAGGAAATAATTGAGATGCAAGCTTCAAGTAGGTAATAAATGAAAATCTGTAGCTCCATAAGATCATTTTGAGTGTATATATCAAGAAGAGATGAGGTCACATCATGGAACTCCAGTAAATAAATATTTTCAGGGGAAGAATGGCAATGAAGGAAAATGAGAGACCGATTAAAGAAAACAGAAGGGAGTTAAAGGGTAGAGCTCAAGAAGCAAAAGGGAGATGTCAAGAAAGAGGAAGCAGTTAATAGAGTTGCTGTCTAACTGCTCAGGAGAGGACAGCCCGTTGGATCACTGCACTGAACAGTCAGGAGTCTTCTGGTGCCTTTTGAACAAAACAGCTTTGGTTAAGGTAGAATCCATATTGCAAAGGATTAAATGGTGAGAAGGAAGTGGTGAACAGAGAGCAGGAAATACGCCAAGTCTGCTAAAGTGTGGAGGTGATAACAAGAGATTTTTTTTTTAGTTACGAAATATTTTCGACTCAACTTCTGAAAAAAAAAAAAAAAAAAAAAATTCTAAAACCTCAACTCCTAGGTCACCCATTCTGTTGGGTGACCTTTCCATTCGTTTCTTAGTTCACTCGTTCCATGTCTCCTCTACCCTTTCCTACCTTAGTTCTCTTTTTACATCCCAAACGGAATCTTTTGTTCTCTCCTAACCTACAAGTCTAACATACGATGTTTCCTTAATCTCTCGATATATATTATACTTAATTGAAATTATATTAAAGACGAAATATGAATAAAAAAGTATTAAACACGAAACATGAACAAATAAAAAAGTCAAAAAGTTTCCTCTAAAATATTGCATATTTTATCTAATCTGATACTATTTCAACAGTCCATTCCTTTTTCTCCCTTTCTTGTCGAACAATCTCTTTTATTCTACCTCAGTCCCTATTACAATCCTCCACTTTGTTTACGGTATTTTTCAGAACCCGAGAACGACATTCGATCGGTGTTAAACTTTTAACCAAGTATTCGTGAAACTTTCGACATAAAAGGATAAGGATATCGTAGTTCTTGTCACTCACCGTGTGTCGCCGATAAAACCCTTTGTAGAAGGGAAATACTTTATTACGACGGTTAATGATGTCTAAAAGGTATAAAGTAACACTTCGACTTTTTACCACTCTTTTTTATGTTTCACTGACCTGTTCTCTACTTAGTATGAATGTTAGAGTAACATTCACCCCAGTCATGTAAAACCTTGTCTAAAACAAAAGGAGGAGACCCGAAGTGACCCTATGCCATTTTCTATTTTAAGTTGTACACGTGACCCGCACCTCGGTAGACCCTCTACGACGTCTCCTTTTACCAATATTTATAATTACATGCACCGATAGTTTCTTTTGTTTATGTACCGATGATTTATAGATCTGGTTTCTGTTCTAGTTCTAAATAATGTCAGTGACAAATGGTCTTTTCTTCTCTTGTTTCAAAAGAAATACATCACGGCTTCAAAGGAATCCCAAAATACAGTTTAAAGGAGTAAAACAGTCCATCTTAAATTAAGCACTGTGTCAGAGAGCTACATTTAAAACTCCAGTAAGTATGAGTTACTTTAGTTTTTTGTAGTAAAAACGAAATTTACATTTTTGACAGAAATGGTCAAGAGATGAGTATAAGCCACTGGCTGAGATAGGACCTGAGTGCCTCAGGGGACTGTACACCACTTGAAAAAAAATTCAAATTTAACACCTAGAATAAGATGTAGCATTGAATGACATGTAAATGTACATTGCATAATATCATATTTTCAGATAGAATTTAATTAAAATATCAATTAGACCTGCTGCTGCTAAGCTGCTGCTAAGTCACTTCAGTCGTGTCCGACTCTGTGTGACCCCATAGACGGCAGCCCACCAGGCTCCCCCATCCCTGGGATTCTCCAGGCAAGAACACTGGAGTGGGTTGCCATTTCCTTCTCCAATGCATGAAAGAGAAAAGTGAAAGTGAAGTCGCTCAGTCTGTCCAACTGTTAGCGACCCCATGGACTGCAGCCCACCAGGCTACTCCGTCCATTGCATTTTCCAGGCAAGAGTACTGGGGAGGGGGGGGTGCCATTGCCTTCCCCGCAATTAGACCTACTTACAAGATTTTAAGGTAGTTATAATAATTTTATTAGCTGAGTCAGGGGTCCCCAACCTCTGAGATCTAATGCCTGATGATCTGAGGTAGAGCTGATGTAATAATAATAGAAATAAAGTCCACAATAAATGTAATGTGCGTGAATCATCCTAAAACCATCCCCCACTCCAGTCCGTTGAAAAATTGTCCTCCATAAAACCAGTCCTTGGTGCCAAAAATGTTGGTGAGCACTGATCTAAATTATCTTAAATGAGTTCCGGCCTGATTGGTGGATCAATGTTCTCCAGCTTAGCCTAACAGCCTTCCTCCCCCTGAACTTCCCCAACTGGCTTCAGAATGTTTCCCTTTTTCAACCTTTTTCTTATGAATATTTTTATTTCTTAATAAATTTGAAGACAGAGTATACTTTTAAAAGTTTGGAAACAACTGTACTTCAGAGAAATGGGTTCTATCTTTGTAACCAAATGGAGAGAAAATTGTACTAAAAGCTATGCCTATCTCACTTGATAAAATGAGAAATGTTTGTGTAATTTACATTTAAAGTGGATGATTTGAAAGTCACAATTGAGGAGTTTAAATGCTTATCTTGGTGAATACATCCTAACTACTAAATCAGTAGTTTTCAACAAATCCTGTGAATGACAGTGACAATCACACATGGACATCCAGTGCCATCCCCAAGGTCATTAGCTTGAATTTTACATCGTCCTTTGGCAGTTAGAAAAGCATATTGGAAAGGAAGGAGAGTAAGGCAATGTGATATACATTATTATATGACTAACTTCTATTCTGTTCTAATTTACATAGTAAAAATCATGTCATTAGGAGAATCTGGGTCTTTATTATTATTCGCAAATTAGATAAAATGCATCTGAACACATGCACATGTCAAAATCCTAAGATCATCAAAACTGCTGCTTTGGATTATGCTCAAGGTACCTAAATCCCATAGACGGAGGAGCCTAGTAGGCTGCAGTCCATGGGGTCGCTAAGAGTCGACACGACTGAGCGACTTCCCTTTCACTTTTCACTTTCGTGCATTGGAGAAGGAAATGGCAACCCACTCCAGTGTTATTGCCTGGAGAATCCCAGGGACGGGGGAGCCTGGTGGGCTGCCGTCTATGGGGTCACACAGAGTCAGACACGACTGAAGCGACTTAGCAGCGGCAAGGTACCTTGCTCCACTCAAAACCCTCCCCCAGGAGGAGCTCTGAAATTTGTCAACGACACAATGGAATTTTCTGTGACACAGAAAAACATTGCTATTAATATTTGAGAGAGCTGATTTTGTGTATGTGTGTGTGTGTGGGAGAGAGAGAGAGAGAGAAAGAAATGAAGGCAGTAAAGTGTTTCTGCTCTGTGTAATTGTCTCTCTTTTCTACCACTGGGCTTGAGCATTCCATACCTATAATCACTGTATGTGTCATCTTAGTGGTTACATCTTAGAATTATGGTTCTGGGAGAGGGTTTTTGGTTGTAGTCTGGGCCTCCAAATTTCTCAACCGCTTGGCTTTTGGTGGATAACTTCTCTAACGTGGTGTCGATCTCAAAGCATTCAAAAGATTAAATAAAATAAACCATGTAATGTGAGTATAGTGCCTGAAAGAGTAAGATCCAATATATGCTTCCTACTATTTTTATTTTCTAGAAATTGAATAAGAATGCACCATATGCACTGATTGGACTAGATAGCCCTAATGTACTCTGACGTTTGAGAGCAGGATTTCTCAACATTGACACTATTGGCATTTGAGGCCAAGTGAGTCTTTATTGTAGGGAGCTTTTGTGTGCACAGAGGATACTTTAACAGCATCACTGACCTCTACCTACCAGCCTGCAGCAATACCATCCTCCTAGTTGTGACAGCAAAGATGTCTCCAGACATTGTTAAATGACCCCTGGGGGGCAAAGCTGACGCCAACTGAGAACCCGATACTGGTGACTCCCAAATTGGAATCTGTAATTCAGCCTTCAGATTCCAGCCTAGTGACCTATGAAGAGCTCTACAAGTAGGTTACACTCTAACCAAAATCCATCTTCACTTTCCTCAATACTCCAAAATAGATTTTTTTTCAGCCTGCTGAAATTGTATTAAATGATACAGTTTCATTTCTCCAGTACCTCCCTTGTCACTGATTTTCAGATCCAAGTATGTACCAAGATCAACATCCTCCCCTTTTGCTTTAGTTCATCTGCCACCATAGATCTTTATTCCCTAACTTATAATTAGATTTCAGTTACTTTTTTGTGTCCCAGTCTTCCTGCTTCATTCCCTCATTTATTCTGTTTATCACTGTTGTATTTAACCTTCTTGGAAACTGTTTTGACTGTGTCACTTTGCTTCTCAGAACATTTCAAGGATTCCCCATAGAGGGATAAGCTCCCAATCACAGAACAGAAAAAGTATTTTGTATACCAGCTTTCACCAGGCATTTACTAATTAAAGGTTTGGGCTTCTGTTTCCAGTTAGCGTCTTTGACAAGATCCTTGAATATCCTATTGTTTTCAGAATAATAGAACAATTTAAGTCAGGGATGCATTTGATCTGAGCAGCACAGTTAGTCTGTCCTTAGCTGCTGTAAATGCAGACAAGGATTTCCCAAGTCTTTAAGAGAATCCTTTTTTTCCCCTAAAGAATACACCTAGAATGCAGGAGACCCCGGTTTGATTCCTGGATAGGGAAGATCCTCTGGAGAAGGGATAGGCCACCCACTCCAGTATTTTGGGGCTTCCCTTGTGGCTCAGCTGGTAAAGAATCCACCTGCAATGTGGGAGACCTGGGTTCCATCCCTGGATTGGGAAGATCTCCTGGAGCAGGAAAAGGCTACCCACTCCAGGGAAAGGCTACCCACTCCAGTATTCTGGCCTGGAGAATTCCATGAACTATACAGAGATGGACATGACCGAGCAACTTTCACTTTCACTTTTTATTCCTGTAGCAGCTGTCTTATCAACATTTTTCCCCTGCTCCTCTTACTGGGACTGTAACCTGCCCCTTAAAGATCTCATTTGATATATTAAAGAAACCAGTTTGTTGTAATCCACACAAAGGCTTTTGTGTCATCAAGGAAACAGAAGTAAATTTTTTCTGGAATTCCTTTGTTTTCTCTATGATCCAATGAATGTTGGCAATTTGATCTCTGATTCCTCTGCCTTTTCTAAGCCCAGCTTGTATACCTGGAAGCTCTTGACTCAAGTATTGCTGAAGCCTAGCTTGAAGGATTTTTCCCTTACTAGGATGGGAAGTGAGCATAACTGACTGGCAGTTTGAACATTCTTTAGGACTGCGCATTTTGGAATTGGGATGAAAACTGACCTTTTCCAGAGGATGAGATCATTGGATAGCATCACTGTTTCAGTGGACATGAACTTGGGTGAACTCCGGGAGATTGTAAGGGACAGGGAGGTCTGGCGTGCTGCAGTCCATGAGGTTGTAAAGAGTCGGACACGACTTAGCAACTGCACAACAACATAAAAACCAGAAGTCTTCCTAACTTCCTAGGATATAGTAGTTTCTGTTGCCTATCGCAACATTTCTTACTGTAACCAAGCAATAAAAAGCCCACCGGATGGACTTAAGAGTCTGTCATAAACAGTGAAGTAAGCCAGAAAAAGGAAAACAATATTGTATATTAACGTGTGCATGTGTGTGGAATCTAGGAAAATGGTATGGATGAACCTATTTCGAAGGCAGAGATAGAGACACAGACTTAGGGAATGGATGTGTGGACACAGGGGATGAGGTGGTGGGATGAACTGGGAGACTGGGATTGACATATGTGTGCTGCCAAGTATAAAACAGATAGCTATTGGGAAGCAGCTATATAGCATAGGGACCTCTGCTCCATCCTCTGTGATGACGTAGAGGGGTGGGATGGGGGGTTTGGAGGGAGGTCCAATAAAGAGGGGATATGTGTATATTTTTAGCTCTTCCTTGAGAGTCCCTTGAACTGCAGGGAGATCAAACTAGTCAATCCTAAAGAAAATCAATCCTGAATATTCACTGGAGGGACTGATGCTGAGGCTGAAGCTCCAATAATTTGGCCACCTGATGTGAAGAGCTGACTCATTAGAAAAGACCCTGATGCTGAGAGACTGAAGACAGGAGGAGTAGGGAATGACAGAGGATGAGATGGTTGGATGGCATCACTGATTCAATGGACAGGAGTTTGACCAAACTCCAGGAAGCCTGGCCTGCTGCCTTCCATGGGGTCGCAAAGAGTTGGATATGACTGAGAGACTGAACAACATAGCTGATTCACTTGGTTGTTCAGCAGAAACTAACACAACACTGTAAAGAAACTATCTCAGTTTAAAAAGGAGGAGAAAAGGGTGACTGCAGGGTAAAATAGATGCATCTTTGGGTCTGCTTCCAAGGTCTGTCCTAGGCGTTTACCCTGAACGCAAAGCTGTCTGAAGGCATCTCTCTGCTAGAGCTGATCTTCTCATGCACACCATTGCGTCAGGAATGTATGTGTTAAGGTCTGTTTGTTATGTTCAGTATCTTAATGTAGCCTCTCAGTCGGCTACATCCTGACCCAGGAATGGAACCCAGGTCTCCCGCATTGCAGGCAGATTCTTTACCATCTGAAGAGTCCCTTAATGCTTCACTTCAAAAACTTTGACTTCATCTCATCTCATCTCTCAGATCCTGTTAGACAATTAAATCCTTACGACCCTTTCTTACTCTTTTTTTGCTCCAACTGGAGCTAGACTGTTTGTAACATAACTACTTGCACTCTGTCTCAGAATGAATCCGTGGTCACCATTCTTCCCACTCAGAGGCTTGATCTCTAATTGCTGTCCTTTTCCTGAGACCTTGTTTACTCTTCTGTGATAGTCCTCTCAACCCTCTGGACTTTATTAACTCATTAAAAATCTCCTTGACAATAAGCACAGCAGGTTATTTAAGCCTGCTTCTAGGAGCTAATGATTATCCAACAATTTCTTGGGGGCCTAATAGATGGCGGAGTGTGAACTAAAGTCATATTTTTGTGCTATATTCCTATGCCCTCTCGCAACCACCAATAAGTTTTCCTCTCCATGTCCTGCTGTGTGGAGTACCTAGAAGAAACAGAAAGAGGTACATTCAGTTTAATTGGAGGAGTGCCTTATGGGGGGCTTTGTGTGGGGGCAGGGAGATGGCCCCACATTAAGAGCAAGCACTCCCTGCAGAGGAAATAAATATGTCTCACACATATTTATTATTTTTTCAAATATATGTAGGTGCTTTTGTTAATACAATTTTATTATTTAAAAGCACTGTTGCATTTATAGTAGTTTTAAACATTTTTTTTGTATTTCTTAGATATATCAGATAGCAAAAGGACTTCAGTGGCATCTGAGAAATCAGAAACTTTTTTGCTTGTTTAAAAAGAAGCTCCTCTAATTGAAAAGATTAGAAACAAAAGTCTTAGGATATTCTTAGCATTCACTGGTGGAAGAGACTTTTCAACTGAAAATGAAATATAGGGGATTCTTAGCTTGGTTATTATTTTAAATTAAAAAAATGTATATATATATAAACATATATTAGTAAATCTTTATTCACAATGTGTGCTTAGTTGCTCAGTCATATATGACTCTTTGCAATCCCACGGACAGAAGCCTGTCAGGCTCCTCTCTCCATGGGGATTCTCCAGGCAAGAATACTGGAGTGGTTTGTCATGCCCTCCTCCAGGGGGACTTCCCAACCCAGGTATTGAACCCAGGTCTCCCACATTGCAGGTGGATTCTTTATCATCTGAGCCACCAGGGAAGCCCAGTGCCACCTGAGTAGCCCTGTTAATAGTTAAATATGCCAAATTTCTGTCTTCATTTCTTGCCTTCATTGCACACAGCCTTTCAAATGGTTTTCAATGTTACTTTTGTATTTTTTGTGATCAGTGGATGAAAGTATCTTGAAAATATAACTTATCAAAATTGAAAAAAATAGCAGTAGTATGTTGGTGTAAAAAGAAAACAAAATATAGACTGTTTGTAAAGTAAATAAAACCATCTTCACATTGTAGGGTATGCCAGCAACTCTTCATATAAGTATATGAAAAAATATTTTTATCTTTCATACACAGTAATAATAATAAGAGCTACCACATAGTGAATGTTTATTTAAAGCACTTTCTTAAAATAATTGTTGAGCTGGTGTTGTTTTTATTTTATTCAAGGGGTTTCAATGTACAGGCTATGCTTTTATCCACTATCCTGTAAGGTCTCTCTACAAAGAATGCAAAGGAAACTGACAGATTCAAATTAAGAGCACTTCCAGATCAAATTTTCTTAGTTATGTGATGAAGGCACATGGTTTAAAAATATCAGACACTTTGGAAATGTCTGTAGATTAATTCAAAGTTTAATTGTATTTAATAGATTATTATCTTTTTGATGAATAATTTATGAGAATTTTCCATCAGTTTTTTTTTTTTTAACTTAAATGTTTCCAATCATAGGGTAATATAGGCATTGGTAGAAATCAACTGACGATGATTAAAACAAGATAGGACTATCAAAACCTGAGGTCTATGCCAGAAACAAAACAATGTAATAAAAAGGCATTTCCCTCATTTATGTGCCTGCCAAATGGCAATTTTGAAACTCAGGCTGGTCATCATGAAGAGGGTGTTTTTATAAAATGACAATGTACATAAAAGTACAGGAGTACAACAAAAATGCTTGTGATGTATGGTTTGCTGTATGTCTCAAAGAAATGGTGGAATGGTTTTTCCAGTCTTTGTGTTAATTTGTATATAATGGGATGATTTCAGGTCTTCATGAATTCAATTAGGATGGTCTTCTGCTTCATTTCACATCAATTTAAGCCTTGAATAGAACTTATCATCAATAGGTGATTTCCAATAATTAAAAAAAAAATTCAAACTACCATATGTCTAGCACTTTGGATGTTCTGGGAGAGGACACAGAAAAGTGATCAAAATAGTTTCTGCCTTCAAAGCAATAACAAACTCATTGGCATGATCATCTTGTATTATATATATATATTAAAAATTTTAATCCTCTACTGAATATAGTTAGCAACCAGACAGAAGTCACAGTCTAGTAGATAGAAATTCTTTTCTGACTCAATACATAATTGCTTCTAAATGTTCAGAATTCTAACTAGGGCTCCAGACTTTCACTGAAGTATCTTGTGAAGCTTGAAAAGTTTTTCCATTTCTCAGTCTTAATAACATGTAATGAGTAAGGCATTAAACCTCATTTACTTTTTGCAATCTACTCAACAGAAAATACTGAAGAACTGTTTGAGTTAACTGGCAATTAAAATTTTTTTTTTTTTTTACAGTTGCATTGAACCACTGTAGATGATTTCCAATTTCCAAAGCCTTAGCCTCTATCCACAGTGTTGAGAAATCTAAATACAAGTGACAGACTATGTTTTGTTAGTGATTGCTGAGGAATTGTGATGAACAGATAATACTGGAAGGTTAGCTCTTTGGTGTTATATTTGATAGGATGGGAAAAAAAGATGAATTATAAAAAGCAGAGACTAGTAATTTAGAGATAAAATGTAATAGTTTTTTTTACCCATATACCTCAAATATTTGCCTTGATCATGTCCAATTAAACAGTTATGGCCAATATGCTAGATCAGATCATCAGGACTGAGTTATGAGGGGCCGGAACGATGAACTATATCTAACAAAGTTAAAAACAATAGACTGAATGTCAGATTCTTCTCTTGGGCCTGAAAAACTCATTCTGCAAATCCAGGGTATGAAATTCTTTTTGCTTTCCTTCATTGGAATAGGCATTGTTCTTTTGTTGCTGAAGGGTGTATGCCGTCTGCAGAATTCTAAATTGACATTCTTTTTTATTTTCCAATTCTTTAACATGTTCCCCTGTCTTCAAGCTTTGGTTATTTCTTGCCTACATTGTTTCATTGTTCTTCTATATGCCAACTGTTGTTTTTCTCTAGTTCTTTCACATTTTTTCCCACTGTCTTTGGTTTTCAGCAGTTTGAGAACAATATATAAATGCATGCTTTTGTTTGAGCTTTTCCTTTCGGTACTCAATAAGGTACTTAAATTTATAAGTGTATGCCTTTCACTAAACTTTGTAAGTTTTTGGCAATTATTTCTTCAAATATTTTTCTGCCTCAAACTTACTTCTGTCTTTGGAATCCAGAAACAAATGTGACTTATTGTTAGATCTTTGAGTATTTTCCCAGAGACCTTTAAAATTCTGTTCTTCTTTTTCTAATCTTTTTTCTCCATGTTCTTTAAATTGGATAATTTCCCTTGATCTATCTTCCGGTTTCCTGACTCTCCCATCATTTCCATTCTTGTCTTGAGTGCAAGATTTTAAATTTTAGATATTTTATATTTAAGTCCTTAAATTTATACTGGTACTTTAAAAATGAAGCTTATAATTAATAGACCATTAGTAAAACAATATCAATATAGCATTATATTAATTTTAGAGGTACAACATAATGATTTGATTATGATGCCTAGTTTACACCCATGACCACACAGAGTTAAATTTTTTTTTATGATGGCAAAAACTTTAAAAATCTACTCTCCCCAACTTTCAAATATACAAGCCAGTATTATTAACTATAGTCAGCATGCTGTACACTGTATCCTAAATGATTTATGTATTTTATAACTGATAGATTATACTTTTTAATTACCTTTATCCATTTCATCCCTTCCCTGACCTCTGGCAGTCACCAGTCTATGCTCTGTATCTATAAGCTTGGTTTCATTTTTGTCTAGATTCCACATACAAATGAAATCTGGTGGTATTTTCTTTTTCTGCCCGACTTGTTTTGCTAAGCACGGTGCCCTTAAAGTCCATCCATGGTGTCACCAAAGACAAGGTTTTCTTTTTATAGATGAATAATATTCCATTGTATGACTATACACTTTCTTTATTCATTCATCCATTGATAGACATTTAGATTGCCTCCACATCTTGTCTACAGCCAATAATGCTGCAATAAACATGGAGGTACACATATAATTTTGAATTAGCATTTTCATTTTCTTTGAAGAAATATTCAAAAGTAAAATTGCTAGATCACATGGTAGTTCTATTATCAATTTCTTCAGAAAACTTCATATTTTTTCATAATGGCAATAACAATTTAAATTTCCACCAACAGTCCACGTTCAGTTCAGTCGCTCAGTCATGTCTGACCCATTGCGACCCCATGAATCACAGCACGCCAGGCCTCCCTGTTCATCACCATCTCTCGGAGTTCACTCAGATTCACGTCCATCAAGTCCGTGATGCCATCCAGCCATCTCATCCTCAGTCGTCCCCTTCTCTTCCTGCCCCCAATCCCTCCCAGCATCAGAGTCTTTTGCAATGAGTCAACTCTTCGCATGAGGTGGCCAAAGTACTGGGGTTTCAGCTTCAACATCAGTCCTTCCAAAGAAATCCCAGGGTTGATCTCCTTCAGAATGGACTGGTTGGATTTCCTTGAAGTCCAAGGGACTCTCAAGAGTCTTCTCCAATGCCACAGTTTGAAAGCATCAATTCTTCGGTGCTCAGCTTTCTTCACAGTCTAACTCTCACAT
>SJYX01004653.1:58438-70180 GCA_006410675.1 Oreotragus oreotragus
TCTTCAATTTAAGTCTGAATTTGGAAATAAGGAGTTCATGATCTGAGCCACAGTCAGCTCCTGGTCTTGTTTTTGTTGACTGTATAGAGCTTCTCCATCTTTGGCTGCAAAGAATATAATCAATCTGATTTCGGTGTTGACCATCTGGTGATGTCCATGTGTAGAGTCTTCTCTTGTGTTGCTGGAAGAGGGTGTTTGCTATGACCAGTGCATTTTCTTGGCAAAACTCTATTAGTCTTTGCCCTGATTCATTCCACATTCCAAGGCCAAATTTACCTGTTACTCCAGGTGTTTCTTGACTTCTTACTTTAGCATTCCAGTCTCCTATCATGAAAAGGACAGCTTTTTTGGGTGTTAGTTCTCAAAGGTCTTGTAGGTCTTCATAAAACCGTTCAACTTCAGCTTCTTTGCCAACACCTGTTATTTTTTGTCTTTTTAAAAAAATAATAGCCATTCTATTTGTGAAGTGATATCTCAACATGGTTTTGATTAGTATTTTCCTGATGATTAGTGATGTGCAATGCCTATTGGCTATCTGTATGTTTTCTTTGGGAAAATGTCTTTTCAGATCATCTGTCCAGTTTTTAATTTGCTTGTTTGGTTTTCTTGCTGAATTATATGAGGTCTCTGTATATTTTAGATATTAGTCATTTTACTAGATATCTGATTTGCTACTCAGATATCTTACTCCCATTCAGTAAGCTGCCTTCTCCATTTTGTTGATGATGGTTTTCTTTGCTGTGTGGAAGCTTTGTAGATTGATATAGTCCCACTTATTTATTTTTCATTTTGTTGCCTTTATTTTTGGTGTCAAATCCAAAAATCATCAGTAAGATCAATGTCAGGGAGCCTTTTTCTAGTCCCCCCTCCCCAAGGTGTTTTATGGCTTCAACTCTTACATTCAAGTCCTTAATCTATTTTGACTTAAGATTTGTGTATGGTATAGATAGGCTCCCCTGGTGGCTCAGGTAAAGAATCCATCTGCCAACGGAGGAGACTCAGGTTCAGTCCGTGGGTTGGGAAGATTCCCTGGAGAAGGAAATAGCAATCCACTCCACTATCTTTGCCTGCACAGAAGAGTCTGGCCTATGGGGTCACAAAAGAATCAGACATACAACAAGTATAAGATAGTGACCCAGTTCCTTTTTTTTTTTTTAAGCATGTAGCTGTCCAGTTTTCCAAGCACCATTTATTATAGAGACTGTTTTCCCCTATTGTATGTTTTAGGCTCATATGCCATAAATTTGTTATTTCTCAAGACTGCTTCGGCTATTTGGCGTTTTATGGTTCCATACAAATTTTAAGATTGTTTCTTCTATTTCTTTGGAAAGGCCATTGGGATATTGATAGAAAACTGATTCAATATTGAGTGAACCTATAGACCACTTTGGGTAGTATGGACATTTAATGTTAATTCTTCCAATTCATGAGTATGGAATATTTTCCATTTACTTTTAATTCTTCAAATTTATTTTGGTATCTTATGACTTTTCTGTGTACAGGTCTTTCACCTCCTTGGTTAAATATATTCCTAGGTATTTAATTCTTTTAAATGCAGTTATACTTGGAATTGTTATCTTAATTTCTCTTTCTGATTGCTCATTATTACTATAATGCAAGTGATTTATTTATATATATACATATATGTATATTTTCTGATTTTTGGAAGTTTGTTTTATGCCATTTCCTTTTAGGAAAAACCTACATTATCACCGTTTTTGCTAACTGAACAAAATCCAGAGAATTTTCACTTTTACAAGGAAAGGCGAAGTGAAAACAGCCTTCAGCATTTTTGGGGGGCAACAGTCTGTTAATAGCAGTGCTCTCATTGCTCAAGGTAGCATGAATCCTGAACAGTGAGACTGGTGCTGCCACGCTCATTCTCCAAGAACTACATTTACCACTTCAGTATCAAGCTGGCGTAGCTCTGAACTGTCTGTGAGCATGTGTGCTTTACCTTTTTTTTTTTTTGATGTTTATTGGGGTATAGGTGATTTACAATTTTGTATTAGTTTCAGGTGTACAGCATATACAGTGAATCAGCTATATATACACACGTATATCCACTCCTTTTTAAAGATTCTGTTCCCATATAGGCTGTTGCAGAGTATTAGAGCTCCTTGTGCTATACAGTAGACCCTTATTAGCTATTATAGTTGTGTATATGTCAGTTCAAATATTCCAGTTTATACTTCCCCCTCTGCTTACCCCTGGTAACCATAAGTTTGTTTTCTATATCTGTAACTCTATTTCTGTTTTGTAGATAAGTTCATTTATACCCTCTGTTTTTTAGATTCAACATACAGGCAATATCATGTGATATTTGCCTTGTCTTTAAACAGGATGCTTGCTCTTTAAGGAAAAGTGGAAGGCCAATATAGTTGAGATAGAATGAGAGAAAAATAGGAGATACACTTAGAAAAGAGATGGGAGTTGGTGATAACAACAATGAGGACAGAAGCATCAGAAGAGTAGGAGAAATTTAATCAAGATGTACATGCCATCCTTAGAAGTTTGGCTTTAACTATGAATGAAATGGGAAGCTATAGCAGGAATTTGTGAAAAAGAAATAATTTGATCTGAACTATAATTTTAGAGGATCATTCTCTGTGTTCTTCATGAGAATACATTTTAGAGGAACAGTAGTGAAGATAGGAAGACTGTTTAGGAGCTAGTGTATTCTAGGTGAGAGATAATAGATTTATTCTGTGAATTTGTTAGCAAGATGCAGCCGAAGGTAATTGCTTTTTCATTTTCGCCATTTTGGCTTACTAAAGATTTCATAGGAATGCCCTACTTTTAGATAGTGAGGGAAATGTAGTGACTTCATATCCTGCAATTTTACTGAATTCATTTATTAATTCTAATAACTGTTTGAGAAGTGGTCAGGGTTTTCTATATATAATATCATGTCATCTATAAACAGGGACATTTTTATACCTTCCTTTCTGATTTGGATGCCTTTAATTTCTTTCTCTTACCTAACTGAATAAGAGTGGTGAGAGTGGGTATCCTTGAATCTATTCATCATCTCCATGTAAAATTATAAGGAATTTAATTAAGGTCATACCCAAATGGCCTAGTAGTTTTCCCTACTTTCTTCAATTCAAGCCTAAATTTTGCAATACAGAGCTGATGATCTGAGCCACAGCCAGCTCATCCTTGTCTTGTTCNTCCTTGAATCTATTCATCATCTCCATGTAAAATTATAAGGAATTTAATTAAGGTCATACCCAAATGGCCTAGTAGTTTTCCCTACTTTCTTCAATTCAAGCCTAAATTTTGCAATACAGAGCTGATGATCTGAGCCACAGCCAGCTCATCCTTGTCTTGTTCTTGATTTTTGAAGAAAAGCTCTAAGATTTTTACCATTGAGTACAATGTTAGCTGCCCTCCCTCACTCCTGCCCTCCACAGTCCCTTTCATGGATCACAGCCTTGTCGTGGTGAAGGGGCTTGTGTAACTCAATGAAGCTATGAGCCATGCCATGCAGAGCCACCTAAGATGGACAGGACATAGTGAAGAATTCTGACAAAATGTGGTCCACTGGAGGAAGAAATGGCAAGCCACTCTAATATTCTTGCCATGAGAACACTATGAACAATATGAAAAGGCAAAAAAATATAATGCTGAAAATTGAGGCCCCAAGGTGGAAGGTGTCCAGTATGCTACTGGGGAGGAACGGAGGGAAATTACTAATAGCTATAGAAGGAGTGAAGACTGAGCCAAAACAGAAACAAGGTCCAGCTGTGGATGTATCTGGTGGTGAAAGTAAAGTCCAATGATGTTAAGAACCATATTGCATAGAAATGTGGAATGTTAGGTCCATGAATCAAGATAAATTGGATGTGGTCAAGTGGGAAATGGCAAGAATGAATATTAACATCCTAGGACTCAGTGAACTTGAAGGGAAGGGAATGGGTGAATTTAATTCAGATGACCCTTATATATGCTACTGTGGGTAAGAATCCCTTAGAAGAAATGGAGTAGCCCTCAGTGTCAACAAAAGAGCCCAAAATGCAGTACTTTGGTGCAATCTCAAAAACCACAGAATGATCTCAGTTCATTTCCAAGGCAAACCATTCAAAATCACAGTAGTCCAAGTCTATGATCCAACTGAAGAAACTGAAGCTGAATGGTTCTATGAAGACCTAAAAGGCCTTCTAGAAGTAACACCCCCAAAAGATGTCCTTTTCATCACAGGGCGTTGGAATGCCAAAGTCAAGATATACCTGGAGTTATAAGCAAGTTTGGCTTTGGAGTACAAAATGAAGCAGGGCAAAGGCTAGTAGTTTTGTAGAGAGACTACACTAGTCACAGCAACTTCCCTTTTCCAACAACACAATAGACAACTCTACAAATGGTCAATATGGAAATCAGATTGATTATATTCTTTGCAGCCAAAGATGGAGAGGCTCTATACAGTCAGCAAAAACAAGCCCTGGAGCTGGCTGTGGCTCAGATCATCAGCTCTGTATTGCAAAATTTAGGCTTGAATTGAAGAAAGTAGGGAAAACTACTAGGCCATTCAGGTACGACCTTAATTAAATTCCTTATAATTTTACATGGAGATGATGAATAGATTCAAGGAATTAGATTTGGTGCCTGAAGAACCATGGACAGAGGTTCATGACATTATACAGGAGGCAGTGAACAAAACCATCCTAAAGAAAAAGTGATGCAAAAAGGCAAAATGATTGCCCAAGAAGCTTTACAAATAGCTGAGAAAAGAGAAGCAAAAGGCAAGGGAGAAAGGGAAAGATATGCCCAACTGAATGCAGAGTTCCAGAGAATAGCAAGGAGAGATAAGAAGGCCTTCTTACATAAACAATGCAAAGAAATAAAGGAAAGCAATTTCTTCAAGAAAATTAGAGATATCAAGGGAACATTTCATGCAAAGATGGGCACAATAAACAACAGAAATGTTATGGACTTAATAGAGGCAGAAGATACTAAGAAGAAGTGAGAAGAATATATGAAAGAACTGTGCAAAAAAATGTCTTAATGACCCAGATAACCACAATGGTGTGATCACTCACCTAAAGCCAGATATCCTGGAGTGTGAAGTCAAGTGGGCATTACTAAGAACAAAGCTAATGGAGGTGATGGAATTCCAGTTGAGTTATTTCAAATCCTAAAAGATCATGCTGTGAAGTGCTTCACTCAATATGCCAGCAAATTTAGAAAACTCAGCAGTGGCCACAGGGCTGGGAAAGGTCAGTTTTCATTCCAATCCCAAAGAAAGGCAATGTCAAAGAATGTTCAAACTATCGCACAATTGCACTCATCTCACATACTAGCCAAGTAATGCTCAAAACTCTCCAAGCCAGGCTTCAACAGTATGTGAACCATGAACTCCCTGATGTTCAAGCTGGTTTTAGAAAAGGCAGAGGAACCAGAGATCAAGTTGCCAGCATCTCCTGGGTCATCGTAAAAGCAAAAGAATACCGGAAAACATCTACTTCTGCTTTATTGACTATGCCAAAGCCTCTGACTGTGTGGATCACAAAAAACTGTGGAAAATTCTTAGAGATGGGAATACCAGACCACCTTTCCTGTCTCCTGAGAAATCTGTATGCAGGTCAAGAAGCAATAGTTAGAACCAGATGTGGAACAACAGACTGATTACAAATTGCGAAAGGAGTATGTCAAGGCTATGTGTTATCACCCTACTTGTTTAACTTCTATGCAGAGTAAGTAAGTAAGTAAGTAAGTAAGGTCACTCAGTCGTGTCCGACTCTTTGTGACCCCGTGGACTGCAATCCACCAAGCTCCTCAGTCCATGGGATTCTCCAAGCAAGAATACTGGAGTGGGTTGCCATTTCCTTCTCCAGAGTACATCATGTAAAATGCCAGGCTGGATGAAGCACAAGCTGGAATCAAGATTGCTGGGATAAATATCAATAACCTCAAATATGCAGATGACACCACCCTTTTGGCAGAAAGCAAAGAAGAACTAAAGAGTCTCTTGATGAATGTGAAAGAGGAGAGTGAAGAAGATGGCTTAAAACCCAACATTCAGAAAATGAAGATCATGGCATTTTGTCTCATCACTTCTTGGCAAATAGATGGAGAAACAATGGAAACAATGAGAACTTTATTTTCTTCGACTCTAAGATCACTGCAGATATGAAATTAAAAGACACTTGCTCCTTGGAAGAAAAGCTATGACCAACCTAGACAGCATATTAAAAAACAGAGACATCACTTTGCCAACAAAGGTCTGTCTAGTTAAAGCTTTGGTTTTTCCAGTAGTCACGTATGGATATGAGAGTTGGACTATAAAGAAAGCTGAGCACTGAAGAACTGATGTTTTTGAACTGTGGTGTTGGAGAAGACTCTTGCAAGTCTCTTGGACTGCAAGGAGATCAAACCAGTCCATCCTAAAGGAAATCAACCCTGGATATTCATTGGAAGGACTGACTGTGAAGCTGAAACTCCAGTAATCTGGCCACCTGTTGCACAGAGCTGACTCACTGGAAAAGACCCTGATGCCAGGAAAGATTGAGGACAGGAGGAGCAGTGGGCAACAGAAGATAAAACGGTTGGACAGCATCATCAGCTCAATCCATGTGAGCTTGAGCANAGGACTGACTGTGAAGCTG
Source organism: Oreotragus oreotragus (assembly GCA_006410675.1). Lineage (NCBI taxonomy): Eukaryota > Metazoa > Chordata > Mammalia > Artiodactyla > Bovidae > Oreotragus > Oreotragus oreotragus. The sequence goes on from SJYX01004653.1 coordinate 65,044, forward strand.
AAACTCCAGTAATCTGGCCACCTGTTGCACAGAGCTGACTCACTGGAAAAGACCCTGATGTCAGGAAAGATTGAGGACAGGAGGAGCAGTGGGCAACAGAAGATAAAACGGTTGGACAGCATCATCAGCTCAATCCATGTGAGCTTGAGCAAACTCAGGGAGATAGTGAAGGACAGGGAGGCCTGGCCTGCTACATCCATGAGGTTGCAACAAGTCGGACAGGACTTAGCAACTGAACTCCAACATAGTTTGTTTCCTTAAGAAACTTTTGGTTAAAAAGTCATGAAACACAGTAAGTGATGTATATCTGGGCTGGGTACTCCTCACTGTCCATTGCTTTGCATCTTATTTATTCTTTGAAATGGGAAATGGATGTCATAATAGGCCAGCTCTGGAAGAACAATTTTTATTCATGGGATATAAGGCAAATATAATTGTTTAAATAATAATCATTAGAAAATTTCCCTTTAACAAGAAATTGTCATTCATTTTGATAAAGTGAATCTAGGATGGAGCAGTGATAAATTTCTTTTAAAGATCTTGGGAGGGGGGTTCATGTTTGGGAGTTCGTGTACACCCGTGGCAGATTCATGTCAATGTATGCCAAAACCAATAGAGTACTGCACAGTAAAAGAAAATAAAATGGAAGCTCTAAAAAAAAAAAATAAAGATCTAGATTTTTTAAAAAATTGAAAAGAATTGAGAGCAGGAGAGAAGAAAACAAGTTTAGAAATGCAAGAGTAGAGGAATCCACGAATCGCCTATAAAAGGCAGATGCAGGAATCCCAACCCATATTGACAGAGTCAATGTCATGGAAGTTACATCCAGGAATGTGGATTCTAAAAACAAGAACTCCCCACCCCAAGACTACAAATACATAGTAAAACTGTAAGAATTTTTAAAAATAAAACATAATGAAATTTAATGTGTGTATTTAGTTCTTGGTGTGTTTGACTACTTCTCTCTCTTCTGTTGATTTCATACAGTAAGGATTTTCTGCCATTTTGTGTCTTAGGAAAGGACTAAAGAGCACTCCAGTTGAGATACTTATGACTTTCCCGGTCATTACTTGCTCTTCATATGAAATGACTTATTGTTCTGTTACAGACTAAAGAGACTCTCCTAGTGTGAGCATATTCCATATCAGAAGGGAGTTTGGCATCCCTACTGATGCCATTACTGAATCCTTACCAATTATTTTAAGAGGCTCCCGGAATGTGATCACTCAGAAGCAGGTAGAAGAAAACAGTTCAGAAATAACACAACACTAGGGGAATCCACAAGACCAGGCGACACACAGCAATGCAAAGAGAGATCAGCGGAAGAGAGCATTTTAATGTGGGCTACATGGGAAAACACTAGAAAGATTTAAAGACATTTCAAATCTAAATCATTATTCTGTTTCTTGGTTATACAAACTGAACTATTATTATTATTATTATTTTTCTGTATGAAATGATTATCACTCTGTTGGGGTAGAATTCCAAAATGTTGGAATTATGCAAATATTAATACAAAAAGTTAAATAAATACAATAAAAATATACCATATCATTTTTTAAAATCTTGGTCAGTTCTAAATAACTGCACTATTTTGTCAGTCTCTGTTCACTAGGATAAATCAGATTGTGTGTCTCTGAAAGGGAAAAATTTTAGCAATTTTGTTTTAGCCTGTGAATTCATAGGAGGGAAGTAGTTCTGACAGCAAAGCTTCAAAGATTTAATATAAGATAAACAATTCTTTTCATCATACTTACTATCAAATATAACAAGTGCAAGCAGAATAATTCATTTTAATATTAAAATAAAATCAAGCACAACTTCTTTAGTCGGATTACTCAAGCATGTGAAAATACTGATGGCTAAAAAAATAAATAACAATTAGTTACAACTTGAAATGAGCAAAGAAAATGTGTTGAGAATTTATAGATAGATTTTTCTGTCATTTGCATTATAATGTTATCTCAGTCTTCAGATAAGCCAAAGAAATAAAATAGTCATTTAAGAGAAACTGTGAAAAATGCAAAGCGTGAGAATTTTGTTGCGATGATTTTGGAAAGGTGAGAGATTGTTAGTTGTCCACATTAGAAGTAACTTAACATTCTTTGATTTAACAAAGTATTCATTGAGCACCTATGATATCCTTAACCCTGCTTTAGCCACTGGGGTTACAGCACTGATACAGGGCAGTGGAGGAAGGAAGTTTGGAAGTGCCAACCAACAGGGGTGGTTCTGCAATTTTATATATGGGAGTAGTAGAGGACCTCATGGGAAAAAGTGACAGTAAAAACAGCTGTTTAGGATATGTGAGATTGAACCATTGGGGAATTTGAACCATGGGCCTGGGGAAGAGCAGTCCAGGTATGCTGAGTAGCAGGTATAGATGTCCTGGGGCAGAAACATGCTTCAGTATTCAAGGTATAGGAAGAAAATCATTGCAGCTGGAATGGAGTGATTTAGGGAGTCTGCCTGGGAAATCCCATGGAGAGAGGCGCCTGACAAGCTACAGTCCATAGCGTTGTACAAGAGTCCAACACGACTTTAGGACTGATTACAACAGGCGTGAGGTGAAGCTGGAGAGGTCAAGGGTGGTACTTGGCTATCATTGTAAGTAGAATGAGATTCCTTCTGCTGAAGAATGTGAGAGAGGAATGATTAGGATTTGATTTTTATTCTCAAAGGAATATTTTGGATGCTAGGTTAGAAAAAGACTAAAGAGATGTAAAACAGCAGTCCCTAACCTTTTTGGCCCCAGTGTCTGGTTTTGTGAAGACAGTTTTTCCATTGATTAGGGGGTGGGGGGATGGTTTTAGAGTGATTCAAGAACATTACCTTTATTGTTAACTTTATTTCTATTATTATTATATCAGCTCCACTGCAGATCATCAGGCATTAGATCCTGGAGGTTGGGGGCTCCTGATATAAAGGTAAAATCAGGGAAACCTATTGAGAGGCAACAGCAGTAATTCAAGTGAGAAAAGATGATAGCTTGATCCAATGGTGGTGGTAAAACACAAAGGAATCCTGGATTTATTTTGCAAGATGAAACGGACAGAATTTGCTGATAAATTGGGATGTAGTTTTTGAGAGCAATCAAAAGAACTCTAAAGATTTTAACCTGAGCAACTAGCAGGATGAAGATGTTGTTTAGAGGTGAGACAAGTTGCCAAAGAAGCAGGTTTAGGGGGACAATAATCAGAAGTTTGACTGGATGTATGTTAAGTTGTGATGCCTATTGAATTTCTACTGGAGTTGTTGAGTAATCAGTTGTACATATAACTGGATTTTAGGGAGACTTTCAAGTTGTATTATAAATACATGAGGAAAAGACATGTAAAGGGTATTTAAAGCTACAGGCCTGGCAATAAAAAGCCAAGAGGGACTGCCTTGGTGGCCCAGTGGTTAAGACTCTGTGCTTCCAATGCAAGGGGCAAGGGTTTGAACCTGGGTTGGGGAACTAAGATCCCACATCTGTGAGGTGAGGCAAAGAAAATATTCTTTAAAAGAGAGAAAGAGATGAGTTCCAGGGCAATGTTAAGAGATTAGGGGGCAGAGAACAACCAAGAGGAAACACGACTTCACTATTAACAACTTTCCTTTCCAGGGCATTGGCAACATACAGGCCCTAGTGGCCCTAACGTGTTCGACTCTTTGTGACCCCATGGACTGTAGCCTGCCAGCCTCCTCTGTCCACGGAATTCTCCAGGCAAGAGTACTGGAGTGGGTGGCCATGTCCTTCCCTGGGATCTTCCCCACCCAGGGATTGCACCCCAGTCTCCTGTGTTGCAGGCAGACTGTTTACTGTCTGAGCCACCAGGCAATTCAAAGCAGTTTTCAAATTTTTAAAGGATTCACTTTCTCATTTTCCATTTACTCATAACTTGATCCAAATCTTAAACTGTTACTCTTACTCACTCCCCTCTTTTATGCTTTCATCACACTCATTTTGAATATACTTATTGGTAGTACAACTTGATCGGAGTGTAAAATGCATTTTTGAAACCTGTCAAAAGTAATTTGGGGATTTCGCTGATGAATAAAATGAGTGATTAGGTTGGTTAATACTGTTTTTGATCAAACATTAGGCATGACTATAGAATAATATCAACAAGTTTATTGTGTGGTTTATCTGCAGATCTAAAAGCAATGTCAACAGGCATGTTCTAAAATGTCTTCAGCAATGACATTACTGAAATATATGTATAGTTTCCAAGAGGACTATTTTCAATTGCCCATTATATGTCATATATATATATATATGTATACATTTATATATATATATTCTGTTAAATTGATTAATGCTATTTCTTAAATACTATTTCTTTATCATGTGTAGTTATATAGATTCTTAAAGTCCATGAACACACATATCACTATAAATAATATCTAACTTAATCTTCATTTCCCAGCCTAAGACTGTCTTAAACAACTGCTATTCTCAGTTAAACTGATTAACTTACTCAGTTCAGTTCAGTTCAGTCGCTCAGTCATGTCCGACTCTTTGCAACCCCATGAATAGCAATACACCAGGCCTCCTTGTTCATCACCATCTCCCGGAGTTCACTCAAACTCATGTCCGTCGAGTCCGTGATGCCATCCAGCCATCTCATCCTCTGTCATCGCCTTCTCCTCCTGCACCCAATCCCTCCCAGCATCTGAGTCTTTTCCAATGAGTCAACTCTTCGCATGAGGTGGCAAAAGTACTGGAGTTTCAGCTTTAGCATCATTCCTTCCAAAGAACACCCAGGACTGATCACCTTCAGAATGGACTGGTTGGATCTCCTTGCAGTCCAAGGGACTCTGAAGAGTCTTCTCCAACACCACAGTTCAAAAGCATTAATTATTTGGCACTCAGCTTTCTTCACAGTCCAACTCTCACATCCATACATGACTACTGGAAAAACCATAGCCTTAACCCTGACCAGATGGACTTTTTTGGCAAAGTAATGGCTCTGCTTTTGAATATGCTATCTAGGTTGGTCATTACTTTCCTTCCAAGGAGTAGGCATCTTTTAATTTCATGACTGCAGTCACCATCTGCAGTGATTTTGGAGCTCAAAAAAATAAAGTCTGACACTGTTTCCCCATCTATTTCCCATGAAGTGATGGGACCAGATGCCATGATCTTAGTTTTCTG
>SJYX01004653.1:73416-87081 GCA_006410675.1 Oreotragus oreotragus
TTTTTTTTTTTTTTTAAATTGGAGGTTAATTACTTTACAATCTTGTATTGGTTTTGCCATAGATCAACATGAATCCTCCACAGGTATTCACGTGTTCCCCATCTTATTCAGCCATTAAAAGGAATTCATTTGAATCAGTTCTAATAAGGTGGATGAAACTGGAGCCTATTATACAGAGTGAAGTAAGCCAGAAAAAAAAAGAAAGAAAGAAAAACACCAATACAGTATACTAACGCATATATATGAAATTTAGAAAGATGGTAACGATAACCCTGTATGAGAGACAGAATTGATGCTTTTGAACTGTGGTGTTGGGGATGACTCTTGAGAGTCCCTTGAACTGCAAGGAGATCCAATCAGTCAGTCCTAAAGGAAGTCAGTCCTGAATATTCATTGGAAGGACTGATGCTAAATCTCCAATCCTTTGGCCACCTGATGAGAAGAACTAACTCACTGGAAAAGACCCTGGTGCTGGGAAAGACTGAAGGCAGGAGAAGAAGGGGATGACAGAGGGTGAGATGGTTGGATGGCATCACCGACTCAATGGACATGAGTTTAAGCAAGTTCCGGGAGTTGGTGATGGACAGGGAAGACTGGCGTGCTGCAGTCCATAGGGTTGCAAAGAGTTGGGCAAGACTGAGAGACCAACTGTGACACAGAAGGCTCCTCTCTTAATGACATGATCCAATTGCCATCTTCGGAGAAGGAAATGGCAACCCACTCCAGTATTCTTGCCTGGAGAATCCTGTGGCCAGAGGAGCCTGGTGGGCTGCTGTCCATGGGGTGGTACAGTTGGATACGATTGAAGCGACTTAGCAGCAGCAATTGCCATCCTGGTCTCTCTGACTTGACCCATCTTCGGGGGGTGATGGGGTATAATAGAGCAATTTTTGGTTTTCCTTAGAGGCTAATTACCATTCTTGATTCTGGGGATGCAAAGGGAAGGGGGTCCTTGTTATTGGAAAAATTATTACTTTTTGAGTGAAGAAAAACATCTTTGAGCAATTATATCAGAATATGATGTGTTCAAAGTACTAAATGGAAATCTGTGAGAAAATTACTTCTCTGGCTTCACAGAGAAGGTGTTGGCACTGTTCAAAGGGATGAGTCAGCCTTCCATGAAGCTTAGCTTGATGAGACAGATGTAAACTGTTGGGACGTAGTTTTTTTTTTTTTCTTTTGGTTCTCAATATTCTAGCTATACTGGACTTGACTTGTTCTGACAGTTCACTTTGAATAAAGTCTGACTTTCATTCCAGGACTTTACCTGTGAAATATGTTACAGCCTTTCCAGCAAGGATCACCATTATACTGTACACTGAACATACTGAATACTGTAATTGGCTCATTGTTCCTCACTGATACTTGGCTGGCCCCTTGCCTCTCACAAGTGTTGACATTAACCGCTTAAAGGAAAAAAGTTATTTCTAAATGTAGGTTTACATGTTTCTTATTAGATCAGAGAAACTCACGATGTTTTTCATGTGCTTCACAAGTATGGTCAGCTTCGCGTCTTTGTAGGATATGACTAACTGCACTTTAGGCTTCTTGTCAGCAAACTTCTCACCTATGAGAGAGTAGAATTTCAGTGAGTTAAATTGGAAGTGGCTGATCGTGGGATGGGGGCTTCCGAGGTGGCTCAGTGGTAACGAATCTGCCTGCTTACCCAGGAGACGCGGGTTTGATCCCTGGGTGGGGAAGATCTCCTGGAAGAGGAAATGGGAACCCACTCCAGTATTGCCTGGGAAATCTCATGTACAGAGGAGCCTGGTGATCTACAGTCCATGGGGCTGCAAAGAGTTGGATGTGACTGAGCATGACCACATGATACACTGAACATTCAAAGACTAAAACTAAAATATACTCCATATATTTACCTCATCTCTTCCTTTCCAGTTCCACGGCACCTAGTTCAGATGCATATGGATCTTTGGCCTAAATTGCTAGAACACTCTCTTCCCTATCCCCAGAACCCAAATGTAACCCATATTGTGCACAATTACCAGTATAATCTTCCTAGGGCAGCTTTTATAAAATTACCCTTTCAATCAAAGTACTGTTCATAGCTTTCCATTGCTTATGAAAAAAATTCTGAATTTCTTGGCTTTATATTATTGCTTCTTATTGAATCTGGGTTTGTTTTATTTTCCATTAATATTATTTCATACTGCAGTCCATATGCGCAGTTCTACAGACGTGCTCTGCTATTTCCTTCCAGACATCGCTCATATTATTCCCTTTATTTGAAATGATCTCTTTCCACTATTTTTTGCTGTTCAATTTTTACCTTTCTACAGAGCCAAATTAAAATGCAAAATAGTTTCTGTGGTCACCTCCCTCTGAACTTCACTAGCACAGCCCTTATCACTTATTATTTATATCTTAATTATTACCTTACCTGTCTCAATTTGCTTAGTGGATTACAATCTCCCTTAAGGCTTACTTTTTTCCCTCTTTCCCCAAAGGATGTGTAAATCAGTGCTTGCTCCATAATGTTGCACTAAACGTCTATTTAATGACAAAAGTAAACCTCAGTTTTCTTTTCAAGTTATATAATAGCATTCCAACATTAAAATGAAGGCTTTAGTTTTTTAATTAAAAATTTCCGGTTTATAGCCCAAGGATTAAACATAATTCATAGTTTTCTAATATTTCCCTTGGTAATCACTGGTTGTATGTTCTCTGAGGGAATTCAGAGAGAAGAAATTTATTAATAATAAGAAATTTGGCAATGTCTTGTTGTGGGCTCATTGGAATTTAAGTTATCTTCTGATAGTCAGTCTTAGCTCTCTAGCCCTAACGTTGGACTATTAAAGCTGAGTGGTATGTTTCTTCTCCCAAAGTCTTTTACATGTTTATTAGAATTGCTTACACATTGTAAACAGGTAATATTAATTATTAATAGTTTTCATGTTAATATGGATTATTGACATGGAAATAATTAAAACTGACATTGTTTCTTACCACGAAAATGATAATTATGTAGATAAATAAAGAATTCTTCCTAAGAATATCTTGATTACAGTGATAGAGAGATACTGAACTGAACATAGTATCTCAGTTGAGTCTGAGATACTATGAGGTAATTCTGACTGTATTACCTGGGTAAACTGGGTAAAATTTCATAATTAAAAAGTGTAGCTGAACTTTTGGTATGAGGACGCTAAAAAATGCTGATACTTTCTGATGAACAGTGAACATTATTTTTGAGTTAAAGAGTGAAAGGATTATTAGACACATTAATTAGAAACTTAATGTGTTGTATTAGAGGAGCATTAATTAGAAGATAGGAGATTAGCATAAATTTATGGATGAGTGTCTAAATGATAACCATACAACTGTTACTTGAATTGACAAGAGGATCAGTTCTGTTCAGTTCAGTTGCTCAGTCATGTCTGACTTTGCGACCCCATGGACTGCAGCATGCCAGGTTTCCCTGTCCATCACCAACTCCCGGAATGTACTCAAATTTATGTCCATCAAGTCGGTGATGCNATTGACAAGAGGATCAGTTCTGTTCAGTTCAGTTGCTCAGTCATGTCTGACTTTGCGACCCCATGGACTGCAGCATGCCAGGTTTCCTTGTCCATCACCAATTCCCGGAATGTACTCAAATTTATGTCCATCAAGTTGGTGATGCCATCCAACCATCTCATGCAAGATTAGTAACCAGAGTATCCATCGAAACACATCAGAGTTTAGAACCCACTGGAAATGCCAGCCACTAGGAAGTCACCAACTTAACAGACATGAGTTTAAGCAAACCCAAGAAGATAGTGAAGGACGAGGAAGCCTGGCGTGCAGTAGTCCGTGGGGTTGCAGAGTCAAATACGACTTAGTGACTAAACAACTCCCACACAGGAAGTCTTTGTAGTCAATGTAATAATAGTAGAGGTGCTTAGTATTTCTAGAGTTCTTGTCATATGCCAATGTTGGACTCAGAGTTTCACATACATAACTCACTAAATCCTCACCGCAAATCTATAAAGTTTGTGTTTACTTCCATTTTACACATGAGGAAATTAAAGTGTTTGGTCCAAGCTTATGCAGACAATTAATGGTACCAGGTAAAATGATCTCTACAGCCTGTTTTTGAATATCATGTGGTAAAGGGTAGATGAAGAGTCTGTAACCTAAGGGGAAAGACTTTAAATGAAGAGCCCAGAGAGGGAGGTGGGTTTTTTTTTTTTTTTTTTTTTTTACTACAGGGCATATGAGATCTTAGTTTCCCTACCAGGAATGGAACCTGGGCCCCTGGCATTGGAAGCTCAGAGTCCTAACCACTGGACCATCAGGAATCCTGAGGGAGACTTGAGAATAGCTTCAGATGGACAAGAAGATGCTAGAATATTTTGATTTTTCTGTTTCAAGTTATTCTGGGGGAATCTCATCATACTTAATCTAACCATTTATAGTAACCCCAAGAACTGTTAAAATAACAAAAATAACGTCGATCCAAAGAATGACCATGTTGAAATGCTTGAATGCATGCCACACAGCAGATAATACAGGGCTTCTTATGCATAATGTGTCCATTAATGTTAAAAATTGCATTTCAAAATTTAACTTCCTTTCAGCTGATAATATATTCATGTGATTCAAAAGTGAAAATGCATTTTCAAAGTACACAGTAAAAAGTCTTCCTCCCATTCCTAATACCTATCCAGCCACTTATCCAATTATTATTTTATTAGTTTTGCAAGTATTCCTCCAGAGGGACACATATTCTTCCAGATTTCTCCATTTAAGTAAATATGAGTAAGTATTTTTATTCTTCCCCCTTTTCCTCAAAAAGAATAGCGTATTTACTATTCTGCACAGTCATCTTGGAGATACTTTCATATCAATAAAACAAAGCTTCTTTATTTTTAAATATACTTTCAGAATATTCCATCATGAGGAAATGCCATAATTTATTTAACAATTTACCCACTGATGGGCAAGTCGGTTGTTTCCAATGTTTTCCAGCTGTTACAAACCATGCTGCATTAAATAGCTTTGTATGTGTATCATTTTGTACCCCTGTACAAGCGTTATAGGATAAATTTCAACAGCAGAATTTTGGGGTCAACGGGTATTGGCATTTGTAATTTTGGTAAATATCGCCAAACTGCTTTCCATGAAGACTGTACCAATTTGCATTACCACCAACAATGTATGAGTGCTTGCTGATTCATAACCAAGCTTGTTAATTAAATTTTTGAATTTTTGCTGATCTGATGAGTTAAAACAGGATCAGTTTAGCTGTAATTTGCATTTTTCTTATGAGTGACATTGAGGATTCTTTCATTTCGTTAAGAGCCACTTGCATTTTGTTTTTGTTTTCGTTTTCTGAAGGTTTGGATTTATTTATTTACTTATTATTGTATTCTTTACACTGTTTTATATTTGGTCATTTAAAAAAACCAATTCATAGGAGACGGTAACTTGTTAAATACTTGCAAATATTTCACCCATTTTGTCATTTAACTTTCCTTTTTTGAACTTTGCTACAGTCTTTTATATCACGCAGAATTTTTATGGCTTCTGAATTTACTGTTGCTGTTCAGTTGCTCAGTTGTGTCTGACTCTTTTTGACCTCATGGACTGCAGCACGCTAGGCTTTCTGTCCTTCACCATCTTCCGGAGCTTGCTCAAATCATGTCCATTGAATTGGTGATGCCATCCAACCATCTCGTCCTCTATCATCCCCTTCTCTTCCTGCCTTCAATCTTTCCTCACATCAGGGTCTTTTCCAATGAGTCAGCTCTTTGCATCAGGTGGCTGAAGTAATGAAGCTTCAGCTTCAGCATCAGTCCTTCCAATGAATATTCAGGATTGATTTCCTTCAGGATTGTCTGGTTTGATCTCCATGCAGTCCAAGGGACTTTTATGAGTCTTCTCCAACACCACAGTTCTAAAGCGCTGACTCATTGGCACTCAGCTGTCATAGCTATAGTAGCTCATCCCAAGATTAAAAAGAATTTTTCCATGTTTTCTTTGTCATATATATGATTTCATTATTTACATTTAAAATCTTTTATTCACTTGGTATTTATCCTGGCATATAATATGTCGTATGTCCGGGAGATGGTGATGAACAGGGAGGCCTGGCATGCTGCGATTCATGGGGTTGCAAAGAGTCGGACACGACTGAGCGACTGAAATGAACTGAACTGAACTGATACTATGCCAACATTCTTTGTTTTCTCTTACTGGTTTGGGCATCTATTAAATTCCTGAATATATTACCATCTTCCGGAGCTTGCTCAAATCATGTCCATTGAATTGGTGATGCCATCCAACCATCTCGTCCTCTATCATCCCCTTCTCTTCCTGCCTTCAATCTTTCCTCACATCAGGGTCTTTTCCAATGAGTCAGCTCTTTGCATCAGGTGGCTGAAGTAATGAAGCTTCAGCTTCAGCATCAGTCCTTCCAATGAATATTCAGGATTGATTTCCTTCAGGATTGTCTGGTTTGATCTCCATGCAGTCCAAGGGACTTTTATGAGTCTTCTCCAACACCACAGTTCTAAAGCGCTGACTCATTGGCACTCAGCTGTCATAGCTATAGTAGCTCATCCCAAGATTAAAAAGAATTTTTCCATGTTTTCTTTGTCATATATATGATTTCATTATTTACATTTAAAATCTTTTATTCACTTGGTATTTATCCTGGCATATAATATGTCGTATGTCCGGGAGATGGTGATGAACAGGGAGGCCTGGCATGCTGCGATTCATGGGGTTGCAAAGAGTCGGACACGACTGAGCGACTGAAATGAACTGAACTGAACTGATACTATGCCAACATTCTTTGTTTTCTCTTACTGGTTTGGGCATCTATTAAATTCCTGAATATATTTGACTCTATTTATGGACATTCTATTATGTTTTACTTGCTCCTCTACTTATGCACTGATGTCACACCATTTTAATTATTGAGACTTTGTAATGTGTTTTTATATCAGATAAGGTAACCTCACCTCTTTGTTTTGATAAGTTTTCCTGATTTTTCTTTGTTTAATTTTGTTTATAAACTGTAGAATTAGCTTATGTTGTTAAAAATAAATCTTCTGGAGATCAATCAAGATGGTGGGGTAAAGGGATGTAGAGCTTACCTCCCCTCAAGAACATATCAGAAAATACATCTAAATATGGAAAAAATTTCACTAGAAATTGGCAGAAGGACTCCTATACAATCAAGGATGTAAGAATGTAATCAGGTAGGAAGTAAAGAAAAGAGATTGAGTTGGGATCTTTGCTCCTGGGAGAGACTCAGAGGAAAAGGGAGACTTCATTGTCAGACACTTGCCCTGGGGAGTGAGCAGTGAGAGCTATGGACTGGGCACCCCAGTCCTGGAAGAAGCACCCCCTTGGCTGGCTGGGGGACCACTGGAACCAATAGGGGAGCTGTGAGAAGCCTGGATTCTGCTCCTGAGGAGCACATGCACACTGGCTTGCCCCCAGGATGGGCAGAAGGAGGTGGTCAAGTGGCTGCTCGGTTTCCCACAGCCACCTTGGTGCATGTCCCAGCCCCAGTCGAATGAATATTCCAGCCCCATTCACTCTTTACATCACGGTGTGGTGTTGGATCTAGGGCGGCTACCACTGAGGAGAAGACATAACTTAGGGATCCAGAGACTACCCAGACCAAGGGCAAGGCTGGTGGGGGTGGCAGTGGCCATGGCTGGTGCTTACTCAAGCTGTGCATCAGAAGCAGCCCAGAGCTCTGAGAGCAGCCCTTCCACCGCAGCTCACACCCCAGTACATGCTGAGTGTCCATGTGGGGCCTTGCCTGCCCTGTGGTGTGGCTCCACAGTGGAAAGGAGTTTGGTGGAGGCTGGGGGCAGTGACTGACTGTGAAGGATGAGGAACACTTGGACCTCAGGCTGCACTGAGCTAAGGGACACAGTTGCAGGTGCTTGCACAGACAGTGCAGTGCAGAAAGCTTGGACCTCTGCTATGGCTGACACAAGCTGATAGTTCCTTGGGCCCGCTGCTTCAACACTCCCCCAACACTGGGGCATAGGTTCCAGTGTGGGGATAGGGGAAAACCCACACTTAAAGGCACCTGTGGTTTTTCCTTGGTGGCTAAATGTTAAAGAGTCCACCTGCTAATGCAGCAGACACGGGTTTGATCTCTGATCCAGGAAGATCCCACATGCCTCAGAGCAACTAAGCCTGTGAGCCACAACTACTGAGCCTGTGTGCTGCAACTACTGAGGGCCTTGCACCCTAAAACCTGTGCTCCACAAGAGAAGCCACTGCAAAGAGAAGCCCGCATACCGCAATAAGGGTAACCCTGGTTGCCGTGCCTAGAGAAAAGCCCGGGCAACAAGGAAGACCCAGCAAAGCCAAAAATAAATAAATAAGTAAACCTATTTTAAGAAGGAACTTGCCAGTTTTTAGCACTTAACTTCAGCTCCAGCTGCTCCATTTCCAGTTTCACTTCCTACCAAGAAGGTAGCTGTCATCACACCCTGACTAAGATGTGATTTGCACCTATGTCAAATCCAGCTCTCCCATTAAATCACTGAGTGTGTGCCTAAAAAAAAAAATTCATAAAATACTACCATGAGTCAGATGCCAATTAATTGGATAACCTAAAAGAAATGGACACATTTCTAAAAACATACAATATGTCAAGATTGAGTCAAGAAAAATAGATAATTTGAACAAACCAATCACCAGTGGTGAAACTACATTTGTAATTTAAAATTCCCAGCAAACAAAAGTCCAGGACTGGATGACTACACAGGGGAATTTTACAAAACATATAAAGAAGGACTAATGCCTATCTTTCTCAAACTATTCCAAAAAAATTGAAGAGGACAGAAACTCCCAAGTTTATTCTACCAGGCCATCCTGATACCAAAACCAGACAAAGACACTACAATAAAAGAAAATTACAGGCTAATTTCTTTGATGACTATATATGTAAAAATCCTTAATAACATACTAGAAAAGTGAATTCAACAATATATAACAAGGGTCATACACCATGATCAAGTTGGTTTTATTCCAGGGACACAAGGATGGTTCAATTTGACAAATACATCGATGTGATATACCACATTAACAAAAGGAAGGATAATAATTACATGAGCATCTTAACAGATGCAGAAAAACCATTTCACGAAATGCAACAATTATTCATGATAAAAACTCTCATCGAAGTGAATACACAGGGAACATATCTCAATATATCTTCTTGCTCAGTTGTGTCTGACTCTTTGCAACCTCACGAACTGTAGCTCGCCAGGCTCCTCTGTCTATGGGATTTCCCAGACAAGAATACTGGAGTGGATTGCCATTTCCTCCTCCAGGGGATCTTCCCAACCCAGGAATTGAACCCTCTCTCGCATCTCCTGCATTGGCAGATGGATTCTTCACCAAATGCACCACCTGGGAAGCCCACATATCTTCTTGGACATAATAAAATTCATTTAGGACATGCCGACAACTAATATCATATTCAATGGTGAAAAGCTTTTTATATATTTATATAAAATATAAAAATATATTTTATATATTTACTTTTACCTTTATCCATTTTTTTTCTTTTTGTCTTCCTTTGGTTTATTTTTTGGCTTTTATTCTAATTATTCCAATTTCCCTCTGAGTGCTGCTTTATCTTTCTCTTGTAGTTTTCTGAGATGTGGTTTTTCATTATTGCTATTCTTTGTAAGATTTGTAATTTTGATTTGTAAGTCCTTTGACCCAAAAGTTGTTCAAGGGAACTTAATTTTTTAAACCTTCAAACTTAAGTATCTTCTAGCTTTATGAACTTTTCCATGGGTGTCTCACTGTATTGTTTCATGATCAGGGAATACGTCTTAGTTGATTTCTACTTTTGAGGATTTATTTAAATTAATTTCCTTTGTGACTTAATATATAATCTATTTTCATGAATATTCCATGGGCTCTTGAAAAGAAGATATATTCTCTATTTTCAGAATAAGAGTTTGATATAAATTGCAGTTTGCCTCATTAATGTTACTATTTAGTTTTTCTATATATAGCTTATTTTTTTCTACTCAATCTTTCTAAAATCATGAGAAGTAAATTAGAATATCCTATTACTGGTTTGTTTTTGTGTGTTTCTTCTTGTATGTTCCATAATTTCCATAATTTTATACATGTTGCAGCAGTTGCTTATATCTTTATTCAGAATTGTACTCGTTATAATCTCAAGTTCTATTCCTATTTGATTCAAGTCTTCTGGGACTAAATTGCATTTGTTTTTATGTATGATTGTGACTTTTGATTTCCATGTTCTTGCATTGCCTAATATGCGTGTGCTCAGTTGCTCAGTCATGTCCAATTTTTCGGTGACTCCGTGGACTACAGCCCACCAGCCTCCTCAGCCCATGGAATTTTCCAGGCAAGAAGATTGGAGTGGGTTGACATTTCCTACTCAGGGAATCTTCCTCACCCAGGGATTGAACCCGTGTCTACTTCGTCTCCTGTAGTGGCAGGAGGCTTCTTTACAAATAGTGCCGCTGCTGCACTCACTGGCTGGCGAGGTAAGGGAGCCGGGCTCCTGCTGCAGGAGAGGACCACTAGGGCCGCTGCCACCACCCCTGCCTGGCCTCGGCCCCAGCCTGAGCCCCCTGCCCTATCGGGCGATGAATTGTCACTACGAAGCTCTGGGGGTGCGCCGCCACGCCAGCGAGGAGGAGCTCAAGAAGGCTTATCGGAAGCTGGCCCAGAAATGGCACCCGGATAAAAATCTGGATAATGCCACAGAAGCAGCTGAACAATTTAAACTAATCCAAGCGGCCTATGATGTGTTGTGCAACCCTCAGGAAAGAGCCTGGTACGATAATCATAGAGGAGCTCTGGTGAAAGGTGGACGTGATGGAGAATATCAAGATGACAGCTTAGATTTGCTTCACTATTTCACTGTGACCTGTTACTCTGGTTACAGTGATGATGAAAAGGGCTTTCATACGGTGTACTGTAATGACTTTGAAATGATTGCAAAGGAAGAACTAGAATCTGCTTTAGAAGAGGACATGGGAGATTTCCCAACTTTTGGAAACTCCCAGAGTGACTATAATATGGTAGTCCACCATTCTATGCTTACCGGCAGAGTTTCTGCACTCAGAATTTTTCTTGGAAAGAGTATAATACACAGCAGGCTTTAAACGGCTGGGAGAAACGAGACATGGAAAAAGAAAACAAAATAAAAAGCGAGGAAAAGCGAGGAAAGGCGGGGAAAGAGAATGAACTTGTCCATCAGCAGGTCACTTTCATCCGAAAAAGGGATAGAAGAATGCAGGCTCATCGAAAGCTTGTGGAAGAAGAAAATGCAGAGAAGGCGACGAAAGCCGAGGCGATGAGGCGGCAGCAGAAGCTAAAACAGGTCAAACTGGCAGAGCAGTACGGAGAGCAGAGCTGGATGGCAGTGGCTGATCCGGAGAAGGAGCTCAGGGAGATGGAGGAGCAGTTTGGAGATGGATCCGGTGAAGATGAAGCAGAAGAACCGGAGCTCACAGACGGACAAGACAGTAAGGACAGCGACGAGGCCGAGGACGCAAGACTTTCAAGACTGAAAAGGCTCTGAGGAATCATGAGAAATCAAAGAAGCATCGAGAAATGGCTGCCTTGTTAAAACAATAGTTGGAGGAGGAGGAAGCAAATTTTTCAGGACTTCAAACTGCTGAAAACAGTCTGAATGTCAATTCTGAAGAAGAAATGGAGGAGGCGCCAAAACAAAAGCTTTCTAAAAAACAGAAGAGAAAGAAACAGAAACCAGCACAGAACTGTGATGACACTTTCAATGAAAATAGAACTGGAGAAGGAGTAAAGGTTGACCCGGAAGATACCAACCTAAACGAAAACAGTACCAAAGAACTGGAAGATAGTCTCCAAGAAAATGTTGGGGTCACAGACACTGTGGAACTGTGCGATGACCCCAAAACTGAGGCTAAAAGTGTTTCTAAACCCAAAAGAAAGAAAGTCAAAGATACTAAAAAGTCTGTCAGAGTACCTGCTGAACCACAGACAATGAGTGATGTGCTTATCAGCTGTACAACATGCCACAGTGAATTTCCATCCCGGAATAAACTTTTTGATCATCTAAAGGCCACCAGTCATGCAAGAGCACCTTCATCCTTAACATCTTTAAACAGTGTAACAAATAGTCGAAACAAAAAAAAGAAACTTAAAAATGGATAGAAATTCTGCCAATGCTTTTTCCTTTCAATTGTCTCTAGATTTTGAAACCAAAAACTGAAGTGGAATCATTTAAAGAGTTAAAAATTCAGTGATCTGCAATTTATTGCATTGTGGAAGATTACTTTTTATCTTGTAAAAACATTAAAAAATATATTTTTAAACATGTCATTAGTGACTGAATTCTACTTTTGCCATCTGAAATTGACTTGAATGTCTCAAAACAGGTAAATATTGTAAAGTATGTATTCTTGACTTTGTTGGCTCATGTGGACAGAAATGTACAAGGAGAATTAAATTATTTTAACATATTAAAAAAAGAAATATAACTTTTAACAATGATTTTTAAAGAAAGTATTTCACAAAGTAATTTGCTTTATGTACTTATGATATTTATAGAAGTCATAATTTTTGTTCTAGTGGTTATTTTATTTAATATTCTTAGGCTTTTATTTATTTTGACAATACTTCTTTCCTAATAGAAGCAAAGATAAAATTAGTGTGATGATCTTTCTCATCTACTTTGATCTACCACCCAATTATATTCAATGTTGTGATCTTTCTCAGTGTTTTTCTAACACTAATATTACATATGATAAGATTTTTTATTGCTTGATTTGTTACACTTTAAGTGATATCTTTTGACACAGAGCTATGATACATGAGGTAATTAGAGAAAGTATTTTATCATCTTTTTTTCATCTTTTCCTTCCAATATCAGCCACAAGCAACAGTCTAAAATAATCTTCTAATTACATGAGATTATATGAGATGCTATAGAAAAGTGTATATTTTAAAGCTTTCCAACCCCATGGACTAGGTGGCCAAGCTCCTCTGTATATGGGATTCTCCAGACAAGAATACTGAAGTAGGTTGACATTCCCTTCTGCAGGGGATCAAACCCAGGTTTCCCATACTGTAGGCAGATTCTTGAGTGTCTGAACCACCTTCCCATCAGGGAAGCCTAATCTAAAATAATCTTCTAATTAAAAATATGAGATTATATGATATACTGTAGCAAAATGTATATTTTAAAGTTTTCATTCCAATTCCAAAGAAAAGCAATGCCAAAGAATGCTCAAACTACCGCACAATTGCACTCATCTCACACGCTAGTAAAGTAATGCTCAAAATTCTCCAAGCCAGGCTTCAGCAATATGTGAACCGTGAACTCCCTGATGTTCAAGCTGGTTTTAGAACAGGCAGAGGAACCAGAGATCAAATTGCCAACATCCGCTGGATCATGGAAAAAGCAAAAGAGTTCCAGAAAAACATATATTTCTGCTTTATTGACTATGCCCAAGCCTTTGACTGTGTGGATCACAACAAACTGTGGAAAATTCTGAAAGAGATGGGAATACCAGACCACCTAACCTGCCTCTTGAGAAATCTGTATGCAGGTCAGGAAGCAACAGTTAGAACTGCACATGGAACAACAGACTGGTTCCAAATAGGAAAAGGAGTACGTCAAGGCTGTATATTGTCTCCCTGCTTATTTAACTT
>SJYX01004653.1:96321-124138 GCA_006410675.1 Oreotragus oreotragus
AAAAAAAAAAAAAAAAACATAACAGTAAGCAGTCACAATGTAAGACCTGATCTGGCTATAGAGAACTGTACACATAAGGGGTAAGTAACTAGGATATCAGGTACAGAGAGAGGTGATGAGCAGATGGGCCTAATCTTAAAGGTAGAGAATATGAAGTTGGGTGTGGACAAAAAGAAGACTGGGAGTTGCAAAGGGAAGTTTGGTGTGTGTGTGGGGGGTGAGGCCTAGCCAATTATGAGTTTGCAAATCTTGTGTGAGATAAAAACTGGTATCAGTATTAGATGGCCACTGGCAATGGAATTACATTAAAGAATGCTTTAGATTGATAGGATATTTTAAAAGTCTTTGCCAATGTAGGTGAGATGATAGAAAAATTAATTAGAATTAACACACATTTGGCAGAGAATAGGGTAGATAATTGTGCTGGGCTAGTTTAGGATCCTGATAATAAAATAAGACTTCATGAAGGAGGTAGAATAATTATTGAGCTTTAAAATATAAGTGTGAAACTGCTAGATAATTCATGGTCATTATTATTGCCCAATATTTATTTTTGTTGTTTTCTAAGATGTTGAGTAAATTGTAAGATTTACGTGCAGGGGAAACCAGGACCTCTTTCTCTGAAATGCAATTCCACCTCAAAGCACAATTAACGGAAATAAGTTAATAGTAGGATAGCATGGAATTGTTATAATTAGACAAACACACCTGGGTTTAATTTAACTTGATAAACATATTCTAAGGGGTTAAAAAGCTTTGAAAATGGTTTGAAAAGGCTATGAAAGCCTTATTGTTAAAAATATTTTAATTTGAAAATAAAAAAATAGTTCTTTTTTTTATACAATTGAAACTCAATAATTGTACATACACGCTCAGTTGCATCTGACTCTATGACCCCATGGCCTGTAGCCCACCAGGCTCCTCTGTCCATAGGGATTCTTCAGGCAAAATTACTGGAGTGGGATGCTATTTCCTCCTCCAGGGGATCTTCCCAATCCAGGAATTGAACCTGGGTCTCCTGAACTGGCAGACAGATTCTTTACCACTGAGCCACTGGGGAAGCCTCACAATTATATTGAAACTCAATAATTGTATATGGTAATAATGATAAAATTACTTGCCTAGGTCCACAGCGGATGATTCTTTCACTGCTTGTTCCACGGGCTCAGAGAGGAAAAAGTTAAGTACACAGTCACTCTGAAAAATAAGACAAAATATATTTTTTCATTTCATACATTTATTTATCATTCCTGGTTGTTAGTCTCTGAAAACACTGACCCAAATATAGAATATTTACAGATACGTGTTTTATTTATAGATATATCTATATTTATAGATTCCATAACTAGGCAAAATATACTAAGAAGTCTATTAAGTCAATGCTATAATTTTTCACTAAATTAAGCTAATCTCTCATGAGATTAGAATCTGGCTATTTTATATTTCTTTAAGAGGCTCAGGTTTACACTGCATTTAGAGCTCACCACAAGGTTTACATTCTTGAACTTTACAATTATGCATCAATCTCACATGTCCTTTTCCTAGAAAATGTGTACTGTTGGACAAAGCTTTTGGAGAAAAATTACTCTCAGTAGGGCACAAACACTCAGTGAAAAACCATTGCTCTTCAGGGTTCAGTTCTAGAAATGCTCACTAAGCTCTAAGCATTATAGAATGTTAGGGGATATTTAGAAAGAGAAAGATGCAAAAGGTGACCTTTGTATTAGAACACAATCTGATAAATGGAGGAAACATTGTATTGAATGCTTCAGCAGAAATTCTAGTTCTGTGTAATTTTACTACAAAGATGTGAGTGTGCTTCTCTTTTAAACTGAGATGATCACAAACTGACATTTAACCTGGACTCCAAATAAATGGGCTAATTGATGAATCAGAATAACTTGTCCTTAGTGACATTGACAGGCATTTCATTTTAAGCCATTATATTGACACACTTTTTTTTTTTAGCCTGGTGGGCTGCCATCTATGGGGTCACACAGAGTTGGACACGACTGAAGCGACTTAGCAGCAGATATAATTAGTTAAGTTAGGATGAGGTCATATAGTGGCGGGTGGACCTCTCATCCGATATGACTGGTGTTTTTATAAAAAGGGGGAATTTAGACATATTTCATGCTGCAAAGATGGTGTGGAGAGACAGGGAGGAGATGGCCATCTATCATATACAATCCATGGTGAGAGCCTGGGATAGAGTCTTCTTTCACACCTGTCAGAAGAAATCAACCCTGTGACACCTTGATTTCAGGTGTTCATTCACAGCTTCGAGAACTGTGGTGCAATGCATTTCTGTTGTTTTAAGTCACCCAGTGTATGGTACTTTATTATGGCAGCCCTTGCAGACTAAAACACCATTGAATGCTGCTCATGTCCTTCAGGGTCCCAGATTCTATACCTTTCTCCTCAAGAACTTTGTAGAATATCCCAGTCTATAGTCTTTTTCTTCCTTCCTCCTTTCCCTCCCTCCTTCTCTCTCATTCTTGCTTTCGTCTTTCCTTCCTCTTCCTTTCCTCCCTTTCTTTCTCTCCCTCAAGAATCAAGTATGGCCATTTCCCTTCATTTTACAACCATATTTCTCTTTTTATGATGTTTACATTTCTGTCCATTTTATTAATAGCATCTTATTTTAAAGTAGGGCTTCCCTGGTGGCTGAGAGGTTAAAGCTTCTGCCTGCAATGCAGGAGACCTGGGTTCAATCCCTGTGTTGGGAAGATCCCATGGAGAAGGAAATGGCAACTCATTCCAGTATTGTTGCCTGTAGAATCCCATGGACGGAGGAGCTTGGTGGGCTACAGTCCATGGGGTCACAAAGAGTCGGATATGACTGAGCAACTTCACTTTATTTAAAAGTAACTGCAAGGGTGGCCACAGTATACATAAGGCATGAAAAGACTACAGCCCTAACAGTTATTCCTAGAGAAAATTTTCCTTCACCATTTCTATTCTTTCCAAGTTTTATTCCAGAAAGAGAGAGAAGGACGATTAATATGTCCATAAGGAGTAATTGCCACCACAATATTAACTTGGACAGAAACATTAAGGACCCAATTTAGCTGGTACCATCTTATTTTTCCTGGGCTTCCTTTGTGGTTCAGCTGGTAAAGAATCCACCTGCAATGCAGGAGACCTGGGTTCAATCCCTGGGTTGGGAAGATCCCCTGGAGAAGGGAAAGGCTACCCACTCCAGTATTCTGGCCTAGAGAATTCCATGGACTGTACAGTCCATGGGGTCACAAAGAGTCAAACACGACTGAGTGACTTTCAGTTTCAGTTTTCAGTATCTTATTTTCCCACTAGACAAGTTTAAAAAAAAGTTTTCTGTGTGGAAGCATAGGACAGCTTTTACACTGACATGGTTCCCCAGATGAGTTATAAAATTTCTCAAACCAAGCAAAGTATACTCATACAAAAACAATTTCTTGTCATTAATGTCCCTTTCAAGTCCTGTTATTTTTCTCCTCTTTGACATAAACTTACGGGAAGAGCTGTCAGTACTCACACTGATTCCACTTCAGCTTCCTCTCGCTTTATCATCTACCACATTCAGGTTTCTGTCATTAATCGAACTTTGAAAGCGCTCTTACCATCATTTCTCTTGTTTAAGATCTTTTCCCCCTAAATCAATCCAATGGAGATTTTCTTGGCCCTTTATATATATATAGCTACTCCATTGTTAGTGAAAAATTATGTTTCACTTGCTTTCTTGTTCTCCCAGTTTTTCTTCCATTTGTCCTGCCATCTCTTACACTTTTTTTTCCAGGCTCCTTTTCATTTTGCTTATAACTTCAGTTCTAGTGTCCTCACATCTAGGTTCACTTCTCTTATTGTTCTAACATGTTCTTTCTGGGTAATGTTATCCCCTTCGGTGGCTTCTATATTCCCTGGTGGTCTAGGGGTAAGACTCTGAACTCCTGATGCAGGGAACCCAGGATTGATAACTGGTCAAGGAACTAGGTCCTGCATGGTGCAGCTGAGAGTTCACATGCCACAACTAAGACCCAGAGTAGCCAAATAAATAAATGAATAAATACATTAATATTTTTTAAAATAGACATTATAATGATTTGCAAATCTATAGTTTTATCTCCATTCTGTCTCTTGAGCCTCAGCCCTCTACTTCATTACATCGAAATATCTTTTTATTGGCTTCCTTGACTATTCTAAAGATAATTAAAACCCCCAAAGTACACAACTAAATGCATTTTCTTTTCCCTTGATTTGCTACTTCTTCCTGTGCATGCATGCTCAGTCACTAAGTAGCATCTGACTCTTTGCAACCCTATGGACTGTAGCCCACAAGGCTCCTCTGTCCATGGGATTTTTCAGACAAGAATACCAGAGTGGGTTGCCATTTCCTCCTCCAGAGGATCTTCCTGACCCAGGGATCAAGCCCACATCTCCCATATCTCCTGCATTGTAGGCAGATGTTTTACCACTGGGCCGCCACTACACTGAACTCTATTTCCTCATGCTCTCTCACCTTTTCTACATGTTCCTTTCTCCATCCTTTCCACCTCTATCCACCCACTTGCCCAAGCCTTATCACATTCTCTTTTCTCTACTCATTTAGGCTAGTCAGTGTGATAGCAAGAGCAGAGATCATTTATTCACTCGTATCTAATAGAGTAGTTTTACTTGATAAATATTTATTAATAAAAACTGAGAACTGACTTCAGATATAGAATACATTGGTTTTCTAATGGAAAATTTTTTTTATCTGCGTAGCAGTTTTATGTATCATTATAAACTAGTTGATTAGCAATTTTGATCTCTACATGTTGATCTCTTGTGAACTTGTTTAATAATCTATCTTCAAGAAATATATCCATATTCAGAGAGCTGACCAAATCAAATTTTTTAGTTTGAGAGTCTGAAGTCAAATTTCAGGCCATGCAGAGTTTGTGGAAGAAAACCTGACCTTCACTGGTTTTTGCCAAACAGTCAGTTATTCTCATTTTGGCAACATTTTGACCTCACCTCCTAATGGTTATTAAACTTCAGTAGTAGGCAGAATATCCCCCCAATTAGTGTCTGAAATGTCACCACTAGCTAATCATTCCCTTGTGTTTACACTGTCATATCCTTGAAACCCTCATTTGTAATTCCAGGTGTGGGTGACATGCTTAACGCGAATTTCTTCTTGTGGCAAGATGGTTTTCACTCAATGAGAAACGTAATTCATGGAAGAGAAAAATGGAAGAGAAAGAAATCAATAAAAATGATGATAGGATAGGAAAATTAATATTGCTGCTACTGCTGCTGCGAAGTCGCTTCAGTCGTGTCTGACTCTGTGCGACCCCATAGACGGCAGCCCACAAGGCTCCTCTGTCCCTGGGATTCTCCAGGCAAGAACATTGGAGTGGGTTGCCACTTCCCTCTCCAATGCAGGAAAGTGAAAAGTGAAAGTGAAGTTGCTCAGTCATGTCTGACTCGTAGCGACCCCATGGACTGCAGCCTAGCAGGTTCCTCTGCCCATGGGGTTTTCCAGGCAAGAGTGCTGGAGTGGGTTGCCATTGCATTACTAGATTTCAAAAAAATTAATTTTTTTCCTCACATTTGGCTTTACTTGTGCACATGTATCCCACAGCTTTTTAGCACATTGCACTACTGGAGAATTTGGAGAATTATTGAAATGTTAGTGCTATAATTGCTTTCACTGATAACCTGAACCAGTGTTTTCAGTTGAGTTTGTACTGACCACCAGGCAGTGTGGCTGTCTCTAGTCGTGTAGACTGAGCAACTCTATGGGTGCCTTCTTTACATTGACCATAGATATATTTCTAGTCTGCAGAGTTCTCCAAATGTAGAGCTGCCAGATATAATAAATAAAAACAGATGATGCTTGGGACTTCCTTAGTGGTCCAGTGGCTAAGTCTCTGCTCCCAATGCAGGGGAGCTGGATTCTATCCCTGGTCAAGGAATTAGATCCCACATGCTGCAATTAAAAGATTCCTGCATGCC
The DNA here is from genome assembly GCA_006410675.1 of Oreotragus oreotragus. NCBI lineage: Eukaryota > Metazoa > Chordata > Mammalia > Artiodactyla > Bovidae > Oreotragus > Oreotragus oreotragus. The sequence goes on from SJYX01004653.1 coordinate 102,301, forward strand.
ACAATGAAAACTGAAGATCCTGCATGCTGCAACTAGGACTTGGCACAGTCAGATAAATCAATCAATATATTTTTTACTATGTATGATTTTGGAAAAGATGATGTCCATGCAGTATTTGCAGTGTGAAAAGTGGAAGTGTTAGTCACTCAGCTATGTCCAACTCTTTGCAACCCCCTGGGTTGTAGCCAGCCATACTCCTCTATCCATGGGATTCTCCAGGCAAGGACACTGGAGTAGGTTGCCATGCCCTTCCCCAAGGTATCTTCCTGACCCAGGGACAGAACCTGGGTCTTCCACATTGCAGGCAGATTCTTTACCATCTGAGCCAGAAATTTATTTATCTCATATTCAGATTTAACTGGGCAGCCTGCATTTTATCTAGCTACCCTACAATGTAAGATGTTTAAAAAATGTATGGGCACACTTTTGGTTGTCTCAATGACTAGAGAGTACAGTTGGCAATTAATGAATAAGGCTACTTATTCTAAATATCCTGACATACCTATAATATTCTCGCATCATAAAGAATGTTACTTTTCTGTTTAATTCTTCAAATGGTAATAGTTTCCCAGAGGAAAAACTCTGCTTAATTCTAGAAATGAGAAAACTGAATATCAGAACTCATAAGAGGTTGGCTGATTCAAATTAGTATAAAAAAGAATGTAGAGTATACTTGGTATGCCCGAGCTCAACTGTGTTACCACTGCCAATGACCTATAGACATGAAGGATACCTAGGGGGACAGGTGTGCCTACAGAGAGTTTTGCAGGAGTCCTAGAGCACTCTAGTCTTTTACACAAGAGTAAAGCAACTGGGGAGAAGGCAATGGCACCCCACTTCAGTACTCTTGCCTGGCAGATCCCATGGATGGAGGAGCCTGGTGGGCTGCAATCCATGGGGTCGCTAAGAGTCAGGCACGACTGAGCGACTTCACTTTCACTTTTCACTTTCACTTTTCACTTTCATGTATTGGAGAAGGAAATGGCAACCCACTTCAGTGTTCTTGCCTGGAGAATCCCAAGGATGGGGGAGCCTGGTGGGCTGCCATCTCTGGGGTCGCCAGAGTTGGATACGACTGAAGTGACTTAGCAGCAGCAAAGCAACTGGGACATATTGATGAGTTATAAACAGAAAAATATGATATTATTTTCAGAAAAATAATTTTATACTTACATACTATATATTCTGGGGAAGGAAATAGCAACCCACTCCAGTATTTCTGTCTGAAAAATTCCATGGACAGAGGAGCCTGGCGAGCTGCAGTCAGTGAGTCGGACATGACTGAGCAACTAACACACACATTATACTTATATGCCATGAGTATATTTCCAAGATATTTCTTAGAAAGTTTACAGTGTAACATTGTGGAGGAAAGGAAAAACAGAAGCCAGACTTAGAGAATGTCATCAGCAACATCCCTTGTAAACTCAACCCATTCTATTCTCCAAGTATTCCATTCTGCTTTCCTTGTGAGTTTCTGAAATGATGGTAGTGCTGTCTCACATTTCTCTTTATAACCCTGGTCCTGGTGAAGGGGTAGATCTCCTCCTTGCATCTCCTTGCTCTTCTAATCTCCATACTTGCTTCCTATCTAAAAATGCCCTGCTCTGAATATCCATGCCTACTACACAGCCCTCTCCCTCTTGTTTCACTTGTCTACTGACCTCTAGGTCACTGGCCTTTATTCCAAGAACATTTTAAATCCTGGAACATTGTCATTTTCTCCAATAGTACCAGTCACAATTCACACTTATTTATTTACTTTCTTTCTTTCTTTCCAATTACTTTACAATATTGTAGTGGTTTTTGCCATACGTTGACATGAATCAGCCACTTAATATTGACACAAAACATCCTTTTTTAAAAAATTCATTTCATCCAGTAATCTTTTTCTGCATCTCACTCCATCACTCACTTTTGCTCTCTTGATCTTATCTTGATCAATGACTGAAGCTCTTCCATTGTCTTGATTTCTAGCCTCTGAGGCTACAACACCCGCTCCCTCTTTTTCAGCTCACTTCCTCTATTTATATAACTCAAACACTGTTGACCTTTTCACTGAACTTAACCCCTCTCATATTCTCATGTCCTTCCTTTGCCAATATGGATTTCATGGTCGATACTTATAATAACTCTCTTGCATACTTCCTTCAACTCCTTCAACCCTTTCTCCCTTTTCTCTGGGTACTCTCTGCCAACTCTGCAACTGTAACAGGCTTGAAGAATGTTGCTGAAGAAACTCACTCACCCATGCTTACTGATCTTACTGTCACTTCATGCCCATTACCATCGAATTGGGATTCAAGATTTTCTGGCAATTTTACACATGTCACTATCCCATTTACTCTTCCATTCACCTATATGACCATTTAATGTATTTTTAAATGTATATTTATTTATTTTAATTGGAGGTTAATTACTTTACAATATTGTATTGGTTTTGCCATACATCAACATGAATCCGCCACAGGTATACACATGTTCCCCATCCTGAACCCCACTCCCTCCTCCCTCCCTGTACCATCCCTCTGGTCGTCTCAGTGCACCAGCCCCAAGCATCCAGTATCATGCATCGAACCTGGACTGCCGATTTGTTTCATATATGATATTACACATGTTTCAATGCCATTCTCCCAAATCATCCCACCCTCTCCCTCTCCCACAGAGTCCAAAAGACTCTTCTATACATCTGTGTCTCTTTTGCTGTCTCACATACAAGGTTATCGTTACCATCTTTCTAACTCCTCAAAATGTGGACACGTTTTCTCCCTCTTTCAATCTTCTTGTTGATAGAAAAAACAGCAGCAGAGAATTTTTATAAGCTCCCAACATCTGTCATCTTACCGTACCTCTGCCATTTTGTCTGCTACATAGGTGGACTGCCTGAGCTTTAATTTGAGACTGATTTGGGCACCAGATAGCATGCCTTCTTCTCTACTTTAGGTCATCACTCTCATATCTGGCTAAATGCATCACTAATTTTTGATTGTTTAGTGGATTTTCCTACCAGCTTATACATATCATTCATTAAAAAAATTACTGAATTACATTTCCCTGCACACTATTTTCTCCCCTCCTAGAGCAAAGATTCTTCAAGGATTGTTTTCTTCTTTCTATCCCAAATTTCTCTCTTCACATTCTCTTTTGAGCCCATTTTAATCAGGTTTTTGTTCCCAACACTCTTATCAAACTGACTTGGTAAATTCACCAAAGATATCCATTTTGCTAATCCAGTGGTCAGTTCTCAATGTTTGACCCATCAGTAGCATCTGAAATAGCATGTCATTCCTTCTTTTTTTGAAATATTTCTTTCTCTTGGATTCCAGGCACCAGATTCCTTCAGTTTCCAACAGATTGCTTTTTCTCAGTCTGTTAGACTGATTCTCTCCCATCATCTCAAATTTCAAAATTGGTGTGCTACATGGTCTCATCTTCAGACCTCTTCTCTTTAATATTTACATTTTCACCCTAAGTAATATCCAGTCTCATGGCAAGAAAACCAATTATTAGCTGAAACTCCAGTATTTATATTTCCAGTCTCTCTTTTTCCCTCAACTCAAAACAGTCAATTTTCCACTTGACATCTCTACTTAGAAGCCTCATAAGCAACTCGGTATATTTTGATCCAAACTCCTGAAAATCCTCACTCCCCACCGCTCCTCCTGTAGCTTTATCCATCACAGCAAACATTCAATTAATGCAAGATTGTATGGCCATAAAGGTGGGTTGTTGGCCTGCATTTATCCTGATTAATCAGTTCGTGTGCCCTAACAGTTGTTGAGTATTTGGAACATCCCTCCTATGTAAAACATTATATACTTGGTGAATAAATTAATACTTGGTTGGTATTTATCTTAAATGATTTTAAAGTTATTGAACTTTGATATCAGTGATCCAGGTATATGCACTAAGCTATATTAAATACTCTATGAGGTTATACATATTTTTTCTTTACTAAAGTAGATGTTTATTTAACTAATATAGGGTTCTTAATGTCTAATAATGTGTTTTTAAATTAGAAATTCAGTCAGTAAAAAGTAAACCTAAAAGCCAACTGAGCAATTTCAAACCAAAAGCTGCATCAGCTTATATTTCAAACTCAGAGCTCATATTAATGTTTACCAATTATATTATTAAGTCATTTGTAATGTAAAATAATTGATTTTTGAAAGAGTTGATCAATTCAAAGTCACTGAAAACCTAAGTGTTTTTCTAATATCATATGAATATATTCTTGTTCTCAAAGATGACAGAGAGTTAAATCCTTGCAAACATCAGAAGTAATGTAATATGACACTGAGATCAATTTTTTCTTTCTTTAAAATAACACATTAAGAATTCCCATTTATTAACTGGCCAGCCAACATCTAGAACTGACTGAAAGATTTAGTTTCAGCAAGTTAAAACAATAAGCTAAATCTATTTCTCTCAAACGCCATGAAGCACTGTAAAAATGTGAATTTAAAAATGAATTCCCTTAAGAGCTTTAAATCAAAGTTGAACAGTAATTATATTTTATTGCTTTTTTCATAGAGCAGCTTGTCAGAATGTCCAGTCTTTAATGTAGTTCAACCCACTATATTTATACTGGAATTACATGGAAGAATGGCACTATGAAAAATTGTGAACTTCTAAGGAATCTTTTATAATCCTGGCTCTAAAATGTCATCAGCATTTTTCTAGACTCTGAAAAATAATCTTAGTTTTTACTGATGATACACATATGACATTTATCCTGCCTGCATCGTAATCTCAGCCAGCTTCAAATAAGAAAAGAGCAATATAGTGACAAATGCAGTAATTAACATCTGGGTTTAGCAAGCAGAGAACAAGAAACATATGTTCACTATTAGGACAGGATTTACCCGTTTGGATTTATTTTGATGTTTGATTTCTGCTTAAAAAAATAATATCGCTTATGCCGTAAGTGATAGCATTCCTTATTTTAAGGGACTACTAGAAATAAGCAATAAGACTGAGAAGAGCTAAAAATCACAGTGAATATGGTTTTTAAAAGTTTTCAGACAACAGCTGTTGGTTTATCTCAGCTAAACTCCAATGTGGGAACACATTTGTTTAGGTACTGCCATCATTTACTGTAACTTTTATTATATGTTTATATTGCCCTTTATAAAGATCTTACTTAGTTTACAATATAATTTAACCAAAACAGAGCAAAATTTAAAGAAACAAAAGGAATTCCTGTTATCACAACTATCATTTACTTGTGGAATGAAACTACACGCATTGAAAGAACAAAAGAAATTTCAATCAGTTTGAGAGACGGGAGTCAAGCTAAACGAGCAAACAAAAACCAAGTACATAGAGGGCTAGGATGTCTAAACTGGATGCTTGCAGCCTCATTAGATGGGGAAGGCAATGGCACCCCACCCCAGTAATCTTGCCTGGAAAATCCAATGGCCAGAGGAGCCCGGTGGGCTGCCGTCTATGGGGTCGCACAGAGTTGGACACGACTGAAGCGACTTAGCAGCAGCAGCAGCAGCAGTAGCAGCAGCCTCATTAGAAGAAAGTGAAATAGTGTGTCACTGTAGTCCTCATTTATGTCTGTTTTATCAACCAATTTATGTGTGGAGAAGGGGATTGGAGAGAAGAGAGAGAAGGAGAGGGGAGAATGATGGTCTCAGGAATTCATAGCCATCCCTCTATTTGAGTTGCTCTTGGTTTTACTGATGATACACATATGTGTATCATTGGTAATTGATATACGTATATTGGGTTCAGATAAAACCTCCAGAGACATCTCTCCCATCTAACTTAACTCTGATACTTGAGACTGGACTTGAAAGCATTTTTTTCATCTCATTTCCTTGACAAGAAAACAAGACTGCTTACAATCGAGTATGCCCCTGAAAGGGTATATAATATTTTATTTTAATAAGGTAAGGTTGTCCAGTTTCATATTCCAGATGCACCTACTACTTTCTTTTTCTCCTCCTTTTCCACTCACTGCCATCTATTATTTATATATTAATGTCTCTATGTATCACCGTATTATAAACTCATTGAGAGTAAAGAATATATTGCATTATTTTAATCTTTCCAATTTGTTCTCTACAACCAACTTAAAGTTTTTAATCTAGAGTGTTATACATAGTAAGTAATCAGTAAAAATTTAAAAGCCTTTACAGAGTTATGTACAGTGATATAAAATATTTTTAAATAGTTACAAATAAGTGCTTCACATAACTAAAAATGACTGCAATGTTTAATGTATAGACATAATAGAATTTTTGTCTTTCCTACTTTGCCATATGATAAGCAGCTATGGAAGAAGAAAAGTATTTTTATGAGGATTTTTCCAGGGTCAGAAATGAGGATAATCCTATCACAGGAGTAGTCAGCAGAGAAATATCTGCTGAAATAAAATAAAATATCTGCTAAAGTAAAATTTATTATATATAAATTAACTGTCTTATTAGAAGAGGAAAAATATGTGTATGTAAACAAGTCCTCTAAGTTGTCCATATCACTTAAAATAATTACAATATTTATGTTATGTCCCTGACTTCATAGATTTTAGTGTTTATGCAGATTGCTCTGTTAAAACATATGAGAGAAGGGAAAAAAATGCATCCATAATACAAAGTTTTTTAAAAATCTCAAAATAATATGATTTACTTTGGAGTTATTTATGTGATTTTTAGGCCAATAATGTTTATTTAGCTGCTCTTAAAATAAGTTTTCATTCCTTAGATATAAACAAATGGAATCAGGGAAGCATACACCAGCATATGGAGACGCTTAAGCTTTCACTGTAGTCAATCTATTTGAAGATAATTGAAATTTGACATTATACAACACGGAGAACCTGGGTGGTCAGTCAGGTCACACTGCTTATTAAGGCTAGTCAGCATCTGCTGATGCCCCTGTCAAATTGTTAGTGTTCTATCACTGTATAATATGTATAACAAGTAATGGATCAGATGCATAAAGTTCCTGGTTGTTTAGTCACTAAGTCATGTCTGATTCTTTGTGACCCTGTGGACTGTGGACCCCCAAGCTTCTCTATCCATGGGATTTTCCAGGCAAGAATACTGGAGTGGGTTGCCATTTCCTTCTTCAGGGTAATTTTCCTAACCCAGGGATTGAACCTGCCTCTCTTGCATTGCAGGTAGATTCTTTATCACTGAGCCACCAGGAAACCCCCCATAAAGTTCCTTAGCAATAAAGGAAAGAAAACCCCCACGTGTGAAATTGTGAGTCTTTATGAAGCTCCAGAACATATCAACATACAGAGAATATGGACAAGGATTGTCATTTTCTTAGAGCAGTGTACATATCTGATTCAGCTTCTGAATTTCTAGAGCAGAACTTCCCAAACCTGGTGGTGTCAGAAACGTGTGTGTGTGCTGTCGCTTCAGCCGTGTCTGCCTCTTGGTGACCCTATGGACTTACAGCCCTCCAGACTCCTCTGTCCATGGGATTCTCTAGGCAAGAATATTGGAGTGTGTTGCCATGCCCTCCCCCAGGGGATCTTCCCAACCCAGGGATTGAACCCACGTCTCTTATGTCTCCTGCGTTGGTGGCAGGTTCTTTACCGCTGGTACCACCTGGGAAGCCCATGTCAGAAACAGGTTCTTAAAAAAACACACAGATACCTAGCTAGATACAGTCATACCTTGAAGATATTGTAGGTTCAGTTTCAGAACACCATAATAAAGTGAATATAGCAATAAAGTGAGTCACACAAACTTTTTGGTTTCCCAGTACATATAAAAGTGATGTTTATAATATACTGTAGTCTATTAAGTGAGCAATAGCAATATGTTTTTAAAAAACATGCATAGCTTGTTTAAAAATACTTTATTGCTAAAAGAATGCTAGCTATCATCTGAGCCTTCAGCAAATTGTAATCTTTTCAATGGTGGGGGGTCCTACCCTGCTGATGATGGCTGCTGACTAATCAGGCTGAAGGTTGGGGTGGTTGCAGCAACTTCTTCAAATAAGATGACATGATGCCTCTTTGACAAATGGTTTCTCTGTAGCAGGCAATGCTGTTTGATAGCGTTTATCCACAGCAGAATGTTTTTTAAAAATTGCAATCAATCTGCTCAAACTGTGCTGTTGTTTTATCAACTAAGTATGTAACATTTAAAAGTTTTTGTTGTCATTTCAACAATCTTCATGGCATCTTTACCAAGAGCGGATTCCACCTCAAGAAACAAGTTGATTTGCTTAACTATAAGAAGCAACTCCTCTTCATCTGTTAAAGTTTCATCATAAGATTATAGCAATTCAGTCCCATCTTCAGGCTCCACTTCCAAATCTAACTCTCTTGCTATTTATATCATACCTGTAGTTACCTGTAGTTATCATACCTGAAGTCTTGAACCTCTCAAAGTCATCCATGAGGGCTAAAATCAACTTTTTCTAAACTGTGAATGTTGATATCTTGACCTTTTCCCAGGAGTCATGAAATGTTCTTAATGGCATCTAGAATGGTGAATCTTTTCCAGGAGAGTGTCAATTGACTTTGCCCAGATCATCAGAGGCATCACTATCTATGGCAACTTTAGCCTTAAAAAATGTTTTTCTTAAATATTAATGTTGATGCAAACATAATTGCAGTTTTTGCATTGTAGAAATTTGCCATTTGATACTGGAATGCATTCTTAATAAATGCATTCATGTTATACATCATTTTAATGTGCATTTCTTGGTTTATATTTTTTTGCTAATGACATTACTTGCTGTTTATTTGATATTTACCTTAGACTATCGAAATGATGTTAAGACAAAAAGCAAATCTGTGCAATTTTCTTCTTTGAATTCAAAATGGATCGTAAAGCAGTGGAGACAACTTGCAATATCAACACATTTGGCCCAGGAACTGCTAATGAATATACAGTGTAGTGATGGTTCAAGAAGTTTTGCAAAGGAGATGAGAGCCTTGAAGATGAGGAGCACAGTGGCCAGCTATCAGAAAGTGACAATGACCAATTGAGAGCATCATCGGAGCTGATCCTCTTAAAACTACGTAAGAAGTTGCCAAAGAACTCAGCGTCGACCATTCTAAGGTTGTTCGGCATTTGAAGCAAGTGGGAAAGGGGGAAAAGCTCGATAACTGGGTGCCTCATGAGCTGACTGAAAACCAAAAAAGTCATCATTTTTAAGTGTTATCTTATTCTGCACAGCAACAATGAACCATTTTTCAATTGGATTGTGATGTGCGATGAAAAGTGGGTTTTATACAACAACCAGCAGTGACCAGCTCAGTGGCTAGACTGAGAAGAAGCTCCAAAGAACTTCCCATAGCCAAACTTGCACCAACAAAAGGTCATGGTCCCTGTTTGGTGATCTGCTGCCAGTCTGATCCACTACAGTTTTCTGAATTCTGGCAAAACCATTACATCTGAGAGGTATGCTCAGCAAATCAATGAGATGCGTGGAAAACCACAACATCTACAGTTGGCATTTGTCAACAGAAAGGGCCCAGTTCTTCTCCACAACAACACCCGACTGCATATCACACAACCAATGCTTCAAAAATTGAATGAAGTGGGCTATGAAGTTTTGCCTCATCCACCATATTCGTCTGAGCTCTTGCCAACCGACTACCACTTCTTCAAGCATCTTGACAACGTTTTGCAGGGAAAATGCTCCCACAACCAGCAGGAGGCAGAAAATGCTTTCTAAGAATTTATCAAATCCTGAAGCACAGATTTTTATGCTACAAGAATAAGCATAACTTCCTTTTTTGATTAATAAAGATGTTTTTCTTCTATTTTATTCCTATTTTGATTAATGAAGATGTGTTCAAGTAGGGTTATGATGATTCATGGTCTAAAACCACAATTACTTTTGCATCAACCTAATAATAAGACTTGAAAGTCAAAATTGCTCCTTGATCCATGGGCTGCACAATGGATGTATCAGCAGGCATGAAAAATATTAATCTCATTGTCTGTATCATTTAGTGCACTGTGAGTGAACAGTAATATTTTAAAAAGAATCTTTTTCTTTTTTTCCCCTCAACAATAGCTCTTCAACAATGGGCTTAAAGTATCCAGTAAACCATGTTGCAAACAGATGTGTAAACAGATGTCATCCAGGCTTTGTTGTTTCATTTATAGACCAGAGGGCACAGTAGATTTAGCATACTGTTTGAGGGCCCTAGGTTTTTTGGAATTGCAAATGAACACTGGTTTCAACTTAAACACCAGCTGTATTAGTGTAATTATTCTCCCTTGACAAGAGAGTCAGCTTGAGCTCTGAAATTCTAAAGCCATGCATTGACTTCTCTCTATCTGTGAAAGTCCTGCATAGCATCTTTATCCAAAGGAAAGGTGTTTTGTGTAAACCAAAAATCTGTTGTTTAGTATAGCAACCTTCATCAGTTATCCTAGCTAGATCTTTTGGATAACTTGCTGGGGCTTCTGTACCAGCATTTGGTGCTTCACCTTGCACTTTAAGATTATAGAGACAACTTCTTTCCTTAAACCTCATGAACCAACCTCTGCTAGCTTCAGACTTTTCTTCTGGAGCTTCCTCACCTCTCTCAACCTTCATATAACTGAAGAGAGTTAAAGTCTTGCTCTTTGTTTTAAGGGAATGTGTGGCTGGTTTTATTTTTCTATCCAGACTACAAAAACTTTCTCTTATCAGCAGTAAGTCTCTTTCTATTTCTTGTGATTCATGTTTTCACTGGACTAGTACTTTTAATTTCCCTCAAGAACTTTTGCTTTGCATTCACAACTTGACTGAGTATTTGGTGCAAGATGCCTAGGTTTCAGACCATCTCATCTTTCAGTATGCCTTTCTCACTAAGCTTGATCATTTCTAGCTTTTGATTTAAAGAGTAAGATGCGCAACTCTTTTTTCCACTTGGACATTTAGAGGTCATTGTAGTGTTACTCATTGGCCTAATTTCAATATTTTTGTGTCTCAGAGAATATATGGAGGCCAAAGGATGATGGTAGCAAGAGAGAGAGAGAAACAGAGAGAGATGAAGGCAAGGCTAATCAGCAATGTGGACCAGTCAGAACACACAAAGGCTCAGAGTCTTATATGGGTCCAGTTCATGGCACCCTCCCAAAACAATAGTAATATCAAAGATCACTTGTCTCAGATCACAAAAACAAATATAATAATAGAAAGATTGAAACATTTTGAGAATTACCACAATGTGACACAAAGACACAAATTGAGCATATTCTGTTGGGAAAATGGCACCAATAGATTTGTTTAAGGTAGGGTTGCCACAAGCTTCAATTTGTTTAAAAAAAAAAAAAAAACCTGTTCATGGCAAATAAAGTGAAGTGCAATAAAATGGAGTATACCTGTATCTCCCTTTGCCTGTATGACCAGCATCTCTAAAGACTGGCCTTAGAACATACTTTTTAAAACCTCCCCATGAAACACTTGATCAGTAGGTACTATTTGGTTTCTTGGTCAGAAAGTGTACAATGTAGGCAATTAGTAAACATTTGTTGAGTAACAGAGACAGTAGATTTTGAAAGTATTAATAGTCTTTATTATTCCAGTCCTCAAATTTAATTTTTATTGATTTTATCTTTGTTAATCTAGCACTATTTTATTTTGTTATATAGAAAGGACAACTAAGAAGCAGATGTAGGATTTACATCTTAGGAAGGTATTTTCTTGTACTTCAAATACTCATTTTACAGAATTCAATTAAACTATTAGCAGGGTGTTACTTTGCGAGGATCACACCCATCATATCAGTTTTCTTTTGCTTGATACTATTATGACACAAAATAGGATTGCTCTCTTTGGAAGTCCAGGGTTAGAAAGTGGTTGACATAGCCTTACTTGGAGCATTTGGAATCTGTGATTTCACAGTAGTATCTCATGTTTGATGATATAAATATATCTTCTTTTTTCTTCTCCTTTTTTTTTTCCCATTCAAATCCTAGATCTTAATTCATCCGAAACAAAAACAATGTGGTGCTAGAAATTTCTTAAGCCTTGTTTTCCCTAAATGTTTGCCAATAGAATTTAAGAGTAGCACACAACAAAATAAAAACATCTCTTCTTGGGGCCTCTTCAGTAGCACTTTAATTTAGCACAGTAGTAAATATGAATGTGATGAAAAAGGAGGTCCTCTGATAGTTCTGTTCAGCTGTCTCAGTGCAGCTGTGATCATGATGAGCTGTGACACTATTCATTAAACCTTGTGGTGATAAACTTCACTTTGCAAGTCTTCTCTACCTGTATATGTCTGACTCCTCTACTTTTCCCTTCTCTTGACAGTCCTCTGCTAACAGTTCTCTGTGAACCCATCCTCTAGGCAGATATACTTAGGAAATCTCTGTTGTTGCCATACCAAGACAGATCTCAATATTTACCCTGTTCACACCAGGACCAGAAATCAGAAGCCTCTTCACTTTGCACTCACTTGCCTCTGCTTAAATAGGCCAAAGCTTGACATTTTCAATGGTTACTAGATATTTTGTCAATTACCCTGAAAAGTCTTTAAAACAGTCTTTAAAACTATCTAATCTGTAAGGCAGCCCTCAGCCTGAAAGATGACAGTCCCATTCACGGTCCTCTCAGCATGATCCCTTACAGACAGTAGTCATTGCCATGTGTCGTTCACTATGACAAAGTGAATGGACATGACCTTCAGAGAATGTCAGAGTTAGTAAGAACATTAAGATTTCAACACACTACATTCTTGAATACTCAAAAAGCATTTGAAGTCCAATGACATAAATTCAGTTGCCTTGATCCTATAGAACAGAAGCCTCTCTTACCACTTATTTCCCATTACTCATTGATTTGAGGCCTAAATACTAAATATAGTCAAAAGATATAATATATAGTTTATATTGAGTATGCTAGTATAATATTGGGTTGGCCAAAAACATTCTTTCAGTTTTTCTATAAGATTACAGAAAAGTCCTAATGAATGTTTTGGCCATCTCAAACAGTGAAATTCATGCACATGCAAGATATCTACATACATCATTTAGTATAGTGTAGCTTTTCTATTGTCTAGTGCTATTTCAACAATCATGTTACATCTTTATTTTCAGTTAGCTTATTATGTGGTTCTGTTCCCATGATGAACAGATACTGTTCACTTCTCTTTGTTCATAGGAGATATATTACAGATGTGCTCTGAGTGATCTTTCTGAAGGGTAAAATCATGACCCAGTGCACCAGTTTAAAGCATGACCAAGCAGTGTTCCTGGCTTTAGCACTAGGTAACAAAGGAACTTGTCTTCAAGCTGGCAGCGAGCAAGACTCTCCAGACCATTTTTTACCAAGCCAGAGGTGTCTGGTTGCAGGGTTCATGTGGGATTATACAGGGGGTGAGAAAAAAATCAAAATTGCATTCCCATTTATTTTATAATATCATCTAAAATTTCCCCCAAATTTTGTATTATTTTCTGTAAATTTTAAAGCCTTTATTGCTTACTAGCATGGTAGTTTATATATTAAAAATAATTATATATTTTGGGAGCATGCATTAAATTAAAATAAAACTGCTAAGAATAAGTTAGGAGACTGCTAGTACTTTTCAGATGCAAAGTTTCAGTCCCCTAGGTTTTACAAAATGACATAAATCCTATAAGTTAATATATGCTAATAATTCTGTTATTTTTCATTTAAAGTATTTGTTAAATATTGATGAGATTATAAGTGTGCTATCCATGAATAAAAATTAAGTGAATATAGTCACTGATTTCTTTAAGCTTCCAAACAAGAGAAAAACATGTAACCACAATGGATGCTTTGTCCTTGCAATTCCCCTTGTCTAGCACAACTTTTTCCTGGTTGCTATTTACTAACTTGTATTATGTTTGCCCTTTAACAACAACCTGAATGCCATACTCCCTGGGATGCCTTCTTTACCTCCCTGGGAACTGAGTTAAGTATACCTCCTTAAGTGCTCAGGCACTTGTCCTTTGATACAAAACAGCATCTCCAGCTGAGCTACCAGCCTGGAAACAATATTGTAGCACAATATTCTTGAGTCCAGATTTGCTAAAAATCAATAATATAGTAGGGTGCCTTAATATCTACTACATTGGAAACCAAATATCTGACCATGTCCAAACTGGAAAAAAAAAAAAACAAAAAGGAAAGATGACTAGACTAAGAAATATGGTTCTCAAATATGTCACAGAGATTTCCCTTGTGATGCAGTGCATTAAAAAAAATTTGTCTACCAATGTAGGGCACACAGGTTCAATCCCAGGTCCAGGAAGATTTCACATGCTACAGAACAACTAAGCCCATGCATTTCAACTACTGAGCCTGAGCTTCAGAGCCTGTGAGTGGCAACTACTGAGTCCACTGTCACTGAACCCTTAGTGGCTAGAACCTGTGCTTCACAATGAGATAAGCCACCTCGATGAGAAACCCTCGTGCCACAGTGAACAGTAGCCCCTGCTCACCACAACCAGAGAAAGCCAGGGAAAAGCAATGAAGACCCAGCAGAGCCAACAACAGCAACAACGTTATCACGGATCAGAACGCCCTGCGAGGCTTATTAAGACACATTGCTGTACCTCATCCCCAAAGTTTCTGATTTAGTTTCTTACTGAGGATGAGGCTGATATTTTGCAGTCTTATAAATTTTCAGTTGATGTCCCAAGCACAGTCCAGAAACTGAGCTTTGAGCACCACTAGTCTTAGGGACTGGTGATATGGATTTAAAATTTTCTCCTCTTGATTCTGACTACATGCAATCTAATACAATCATTATTGACAACTGTGTGTGTGTGTTTTTTCTAATAGATTTAGGATGCTTATAATCTGAACTGTGGGATTTTTTTTTTAAAGCGGATCTATTCATCAGCAAACCACAATATTACCCAACTAGGAGGTCTAGCAATAAGCCAACATCCTGAATCAGTAAACCTACAGTTAGGAAACAATTTTGAACATGTTCATTATTATATTTTATTTTTAAATTTCAGTAAGGTTACCTTGATATATACTGACTTAATCTGGTATATAACATGTCATTAAAACAATTCACACTCTGACTGGAAAGTAATCTCATCTAATGTCTTTCCCAAGCTCCACATGGAGAAGAAAAGTTGTTGAATTCACAGCTGAGAAAAATAGGATTCTTTGGCACTTTATTAAGTCCCAGTTATGGGGTCGGTTGTGGGAAGGAAGATTCCCTGGAGAAGAGAACAGCTACCCGTTCCAGTATTCTTTCCTGGAGAATTCCGTGGATAGAGGAGCCTGGCAGGCTACAGTCCATGGGGTCACAAAGAGTCAGACACAGCTCAGCAACTTTCACTTTTAATAGCGTTAGTTGTAGTCCTCTTGTTACAATACCTTTAACTTACTGGAGTTCAAAGTCTGCATATTTTATGTTTCTTAGATCAAAATATACCAAAATGCTGCTAGGATTTAATCAAGACTGCAGAAAAATTATCAAATCACTATGCTGTACACCTGAAACTAATATAATATTGCAAGTCAACTATACTTCAATAAAAGGAAAAGAGACTAGAATCCAGGAGTGGTCTCTTAATGTCCTAATTGGATGGCATCACCGACTCGCTGGACAGGAGTTTGAGGAAGCTCCGGAAGTTGGTGATGGACAAGGAAGCCTGGCTTGCTGCAGTCCATGGGGTCGCAAAGAGTCAGACACAACTGAGCGACTGAACTGAACTGAAAGGCTTCACTNTGGATGGCATCACCGACTCGCTGGACAGGAGTTTGAGGAAGCTCCGGAAGTTGGTGATGGACAAGGAAGCCTGGCTTGCTGCAGTCCATGGGGTCGCAAAGAGTCAGACACAACTGAGCGACTGAACTGAACTGAAAGGCTTCACTATCAGGATGCCTGGATAGAGGAGAAGGAAATAGGAGGTTCTCATTGTTTTAATCAAGAAATTCATACTAGAAGCAGTCAATATAAATGCTTCTTTTATATACTCACAACTCAATCAACAATAGTTTATAAATGCTAATTACTGATGTAATTAAAAACACTCTAAAATTTGAGGGAGAGGATGAAGAAGAAGAGGTAGAGCTATTATATATTCATATTATGATATTTACAAATTTTAAAATTGCTTTTTTCTCTTCTTTTTATTGTATCTATAGGAAATGATAGATGTTAACTAAACCTATTGTAACCATTTCAAAATATATGTAACTCAAGCCATCATGCTGAAAACCTTGAAAAAATGGATATTATTAATTAGCACACTGAATGTCAAAGATGAGATTTTGTTCATAAAAGTGGTAGCTTGTTGACTAGCATGATTAATATTAGAAATGGTCTCTCGTTGGGACACTAAAGTTATTCCAGATATGCAGATTAGCTAAAGATATTCCATAAGTAGTCGCCATTCTTTCATCAAAAGGCAAAAAGCTTAATGGACCTTGTACTTTTTACACTTGGGCTTCCCTGGTCGTTCAGCAGTAAAGAATCTGCCTAATGCAGGAGAAGTGGGTTTGATCCCTGGGTTGGGAAGATCCCTTAGAGAAGGAAATGGCTACTCACTCCAGTACTCTTGCCTGGGAAATCTCAAGGACAAAACTGGTTGGCTACAGTCTATGGTATCACAAAGAATTGGACACAGGTTAGCAACTAAACAACAACAACAACAATAACCTTTTACCCTTGGGGATGATGTTCTAGATAAATCCCTAAAAGGTCCTATGTCTAGCCAGTAACCCCAGAGGATTCTATTAGCTTTGTACTTGCCTCTGTAAGTTACATTTATCTCATAAGAACTTTTCATGCAAGATGATGATAAGGATTTAATAGTAAAGGGAGCAAGTGCTCCCTTGAATCCTCAGAAGGACCTGTATCTTCTGTGTGCACATGTATATTGTATGTATGTGGATATAGGGAGGGATCTTAAGAGCCCCCCTTTTTTTTTTTGATGCATATGACAGAAGAGAGCAAAACAGGGAAGTGGCATATCTTTTCAATTTTCCAGCCTACTCAGAATCACTGGTGAGTAGTACCAAAATCTCACCAAGAAATTCTTTTTATTATTATTTTTACTTTACAATATTGTATTGGTTTTGCCACACATCAACATGAATCTGCCATGGGTGTACATGTGTTCCCAATCCCAAACCCCCTCTCACCTCCCCACCCAACACCATCCCTCCGGGTCATTCCAGCACACCAGCCCTAAGCATCCTGCACCCTGCATCTAACCTAGACTGGAGATTCATTTCTTATATAATATGATAACATGTTTCAATGCCATTCTCCCAAATCATCCCACCCACTCCCTCTCCCACAGAGTCCAAAAGACTGCTTTTTACATCTGTGTCTCTTTTGCTGTCTTGCATACAGGGCTATCGTTACTAAGAAATTCTTAAACCCTTTTTCATATGGGAAGTGACCACAATCTTAGATCCTCTGAAATACCTCCCTATGAGAGACAAGGTTTGTTAGAACACAGGATGGAGGTAAGGAGGTAGAATGGCAGATATCTCTGGAAGGGAAGGGATTGAGGGGTGATGACTGCAGCTCTAAACTCCCAGTTTTAGTGACAGTATATTCAGTCATTTACTTTAGACTTCCTAGTGAGAATAACTTGTATAATCAGACAATTTGCTTTCAAACTGCGTGAAAGCATCATATAGCTAACAAGATGGTGAGGAATTAGCAGGCTGAAATCCGGGACAAGGCCGTTTTGGGGACATGAACTCGGCTTTGGCACAGTTTTCTGTTGTGTCGGTGTGTGTTGACGTGGGTTGCAGCAGTAGAAGCATGAGACACAGAACAGCACTTCTGACCACCTGGCAGGGCTAAGAGGACAGGGAACAGAATCCAGAGCTGCCACATAGTTTTTTGGTGAGTCTGTCTCAACTCGGGTTTATATCCAAAGTGACTGCATCTAAGGAATAGGGTGAACCAGTAATAGTCTTGAACAGGAGCTACCATTCAGTTTCAAATACTCTGAATCCCTGCAGCTGAATTTCTGCAACCCTAAATAGTTAATGTACTCACATATACCAGGCTTCCCTGGTGGCCCAGAGGGTAAAGCGTCTGTCTACAATGCAGGAGACATGGGTTCAATCCCTGGTTTGGGAAGATCCCCTGGAGGAGGAAATGGCAACCCCCTCCAGTACTCTTGCCTAGAAAATTCCATAGACTGAGAAGCCTGGTAGGATACAGTCCATGGGGATTACAAAGAGTCGGACATGACTGAGCAACTTCCCTGTCACTTTCACTTTTCACTTTCACATATTATAATTCTCTAGATTAGAATGATAGTAATATAGGTGTCCAATTTATACAAGGGATGTTACAGTATAATATGTGGTCACTATAAAAAGGAAAAAGAAACAAGCTCACAACAGAACAAGACTAAATGATTTAACACTAGCAGAAACTTTATATTGATGATTATCACAGCACTGTTTATAATAGCCAGGACATGGCAGCAACCTAGATGTCCATCAGCAGATGAATGGATAAGAAAGCTGTGGTACATATACACAATGGAGTATTACTCAGCCATTAAAAAGAATACATTTTAATCCGTTCTAATGAGGTGGATGAAACTGGAGCCGATTATACAGAGTGAAGTAAGCCAGAAAGAAAAACACCAATACAGTATACTAATGCATATATATGGAATTTAGAGAGATGGTAACGATACTCTGTATGCAAGACAGCAAAAGAGACACAGATGTATAGAACGGTCTTTTGGACTCTGTGGGAGAGGGAGAGGGTGGGATGATTTGGGGGAATGGCATTGAAACATGTATACTATCATATAAGAAATGAATCGCCAGTCTAGGTTCAATGCAGGGTGCAGGATGCTTGAGGCTGGTGCACTGGGATGACCCGGAGGGGTGGTTACAGGGAGGGAAGTGGGAGGGGGGTTCAGGATTGGGAACATGTGTACACCCGTGGCGGATTCATGCTGATGTGTGGCAAAACCAATACAATATTGTAAAGTTAAAAAAAAAAAGGAGAAACCTTAGAACATAGAAATATACATGCAGTGGGTCCCAATATTGGTGTTTTTAGGCAGATTTTAAATGACTATCCTTACCATTTTCAAACAAATAATAAAGGGGACAGATTTTTAGCAAAGAACTAGGAATCGAAAAAAAAATTCTAAATCTGAAGAATATAATAATTGAAATTAAGAACTCAAAGAATGGACTCCACATTATGTTGAACACAGATCAGTAGATAAGCTGTCTCTTATACACATCTAGATGTGTATAAGAGACAGATGTACCCCAATGTTCATTGCAGCACTGTTTATAATAGCCAAGACATGGAAGCAACCTAGATGTCCATCAGCAGATGAATGGATAAGAAAGCTGTGGTACATATACACAATGGAGTATTACTCAGCCATTAAAAAGAATACATTTTAATCCGTTCTAATGAGGTGGATGAAACTGGAGCCGATTATACAGAGTGAAGTAAGCCAGAAAGAAAAACACCAATACAGTATACTAATGCATATATATGGAATTTAGAGAGATGGTAACGATACTCTGTATGCAAGACAGCAAAAGAGACACAGATGTATAGAACAGTCTTTTGGACTCTGTGGGAGAGGGAGAGGGTGGGATGATTTGGGGGAATGGCATTGAAACATGTATACTATCATATAAGAAATGAATCGCCAGTCTAGGTTCAATGCAGGGTGCAGGATGCTTGAGGCTGGTGCACTGGGATGACCCGGAGGGGTGGTTACAGGGAGGGAAGTGGGAGGGGGGTTCAGGATTGGGAACATGTGTACACCCGTGGCGGATTCATGTTGATGTGTGGCAAAACCAATACAATATTGCAAAGTTAAAAAAAAAAAAAGGAGAAACCTTAGAACATAGAAATATACATGCAGTGGGTCCCAATATTGGTGTTTTTAGGCAGATTTTAAATGACTATCCTTACCATTTTCAAACAAATAATAAAGGGGACAGATTTTTAGCAAAGAACTAGGAATCGAAAAAAAAATTCTAAATCTGAAGAATATAATAATTGAAATTAAGAACTCAAAGAATGGACTCCACATTATGTTGAACACAGATCAGTAGATAAGTTAGAAGAAACTATTCAGAAACTAAGTCACAGAGGACAAAGAACAAAACATACCGGAGTGGAGGCATGAGACATAGACGGTACAGTGAGAAGGATTAACATATATGTGATTGAAGTCCCAGAAAAAGAGGAGAGAGGAAATGGTATGAACAATACGTGAAGTGTTCATGACTGAGGACTTTCCCAAGATGACGAAAGACATCATGGCACAAATTTAAAAAGTGCTGAAGCTCAAGCACCATCAGTAGAAACAAAGTTGTAGCTGAGCAAATGAAAATAAAACTGCAGAAAACCAGCAGTAAAAAGAAGAATATTATAAAGAATAAGAACAACTTTTCAAAGAAACAACAATTATAACAGATGAATTCTCAATAGAATCAATGAAAGCTAAAAGACAATGAAATGATAGCTTTAAAGTTTTTCAGAATGAAAATCACTGCTATCCAAATACTATAGTCAGCAAAAATATCCTTCAAGAATGCAGATAAAATAAAAACTTTTCAGACGTATGCAAATAAAGAGTTTTTTCTTTTTCTTTTTTAGCAGCAACTTCATCTTCAGGGGAATAGTAGACAACGTTCCTCAGGTAGAGGGGGGAAAAATTCCAAGATGGAAATCCAGAGTTTACAGGAAGCAATGGAAATGATATATCTGAGTAATATTAAAGATATATTGATTGCTTAAAACAACAATAACAAGTATTTATTAAGTTTATGGATATAGTATATTTTTGGTACAGCACCTAAAACTCAAGTGGGTTAAAGAGATTTAATCCGTGGCTCTAGGAAAATTCACAGTGAAAATTTTATACATATTTTGGGAGAATGATAAAGAAAATATAATACTGAATATAAAAGCTTATGGGATCTATTAAAACTTGATTAGAAGAAAGGACTTAGAATTTTAAATGGGTAAGTGAAGATAGGTTGAAAATAAACAATTAGCTATGTGAGGATGTTATTAATAGAAAGGAAGCAAAGGAAGAAAATAATAAAGATAAAAAATAAATGAAATAGTGAAATAGTACAATCAGTTCAGTTCAGTTCATTCGCTCAGTCGTGTCCGACTCTTTGTGACCCCATGAATCGCAGCACGCCAGGCCTCCCTGTCCATCACCAACTCCCGGAGTTCACTCAGACTCGCATCCATCAAGTCCGTGACGCCATCCAGCTATCTCATCCTCTGTCATACCCTTCTCCTCCTGCCCCCAGTCCCTCCCAGCATCAGTCTTTTACAATGAGTCAACTCTTCTCATGAGGGGGCCAAAGTACTGGAGTTTCAGCTTTAGCATCATTCCTTCCAAAGAAATCCCAGGGCTGATCTCCTTCAGAATGGACTGGTAGGCTCTCCTTGCAGTCCAAGAGACTCTCAAGAG
Source organism: Oreotragus oreotragus (assembly GCA_006410675.1). NCBI lineage: Eukaryota > Metazoa > Chordata > Mammalia > Artiodactyla > Bovidae > Oreotragus > Oreotragus oreotragus. Next base: position 123,663 of record SJYX01004653.1, read on the forward strand.
TCTTCTCCAACACCACAGTTCAAAAGCATCAATACTTTGGCACTCAGCCTTCTTCACAGTCCAACTCTCACATCCATACGTGACCACAGGAAAAACTAGACAGACCTTAGTCGACAAAGTAATGTCTCTGCTTTTGAATATACTATCTAGGTTGGTCATAACTTTTCTTCCAAGGAGTAAGCGTTTTTTAATTTCATGGCTGCAATCAGCAGTGATTTTGGAGCCCAAAAAAATAAAGTCTGACACTGTTTCCACTGTTTCTCCATTTATTTCCCATGGAGTGATAGGACCAAATGCCATGATCTTCATTTTCTGAATGTTGAGCTTTAAGCCAACTTTTTCACTCTCCTCTTTCACTTTCATCAAGAGGCTTTTTAGTTTCTCTTCACTTTCTGCCATAAGGGTGGTGTCATCAGCATATCTGAGGTTATTGATATTTCTCCTGGCAATCTTGATTCCAGCTTGTGTTTCTTCCA
>SJYX01004653.1:125152-174142 GCA_006410675.1 Oreotragus oreotragus
ATTATCTGGGTCATGAAGATCTTTTTTTGTACAGTTCTTCTGTGTATTCTTGCCATCTCTTTTAATATCTTCTGTTTCTGTTAGGTCCAGACATTTCTGTCCTTTATCGAGCCCATCTTTGCATGAAACGTTCCCTTGGTATCTCTAATTTTCTTGAAGAGATCTCTAGTCTTTCCCATTCTGTTGTTTTCCTCTATTTCTTTGCATTGATCACTGAAGAAGGCTTTCTTATCTCTTCTTGCTATTCTTTGGAACTCTGCATTCAGATGCTTATATTTTTCCTTTTCTCCTTGGCTCTTCACCTCTCTTCTTTTCACAGCTATTTGTAAAGCTTCCCCAGACAGCCATTTTGCTTGTTTGCATTTCTTTTCCATGGGGATGATCTTGATTCCTGTCTCCTGTACAGTGTCACGAACCTCATTCCATAGTTCATCAGGCACTCTATCTATCAGATGTAGGCCCTTAAATCTATATCTCACTTCCACTGTATAATCATAAGGGATTTGATTTAGGTCATACCTGAGTGGTCTAGCAGTTTTCCCTGTTTTCTTCAATTTCAGTCTGAATTTTGGCAAAGATTGGTAAAATTCATAATCCTCAGAATTACTGATCAGTAAATGATATGTGTGAGAAATCAAAGAGTGAATATCTATTCAGATCATATAAATGTTTAAAAGATTATAATATGATATTATGAATAACTTTATACCAATAGATTAGCACAAACTCCTAGAGAAATGTAACTTAACAAATAGAACCAAGAAGATATAGAAAATATGAGATGACTTACAGCTCAAACAAATTGAATCTCCAGACCTACATGACTTTACACATTGAAGAAATAAAACCAATTTTATACAAACTCTTCCAGAGTGTGTGTGTGGGGGGGGGAAAGCTGTAACTCTTTGCAACTAATATTGTGAGGCCAGAATGTCCTTGATTCTGAAACCTGGTAATGACTTTGTAAGAAGGCAAAACTTCAGGCCAGTCTCTATCATAAACAAAGATGTAAACAAATGGTAAAGAAAAAAATGTTAAATCAAATCCAATAATACATAAAAAAGGATAATAATACACAAGTTCAGCAGAGTAATTCACCACATTAAAACAATAAAGGAGAAAACCAGGATTATTGGATGATCATTGATTAGCCCAATAGACTTAGGAAAAAAAATGATAAATTCAAGCTTCACTGTAAACACTATTACAATCTAGGGATAAAAGGAAACAAAATAATAAAGGGTACCTATAAAAATGTACATACTTGAAAGTGAAAGTTGCTTAGACATGTCCAACCCTTTGCGACCCCATAGACTATACAGTCCATGGAATTTTCCAGGCCAGAATACTGGAGTGGGTTGCCTTTCCCTTCTCCAGGGGATCTTCCTAACCCAGGGAAAGAACCCAGGTCTCCCACATTGCAGGTGGATTCTTTACCAGCTCAGCCACAAGGGAAACTCAAGAATACTGGAGTGAGTAGCTCATCCCTTCTCCAGTGGATCTTCCTGACCCAGGAATACAACTGGGGTCTCCGGCATTGCAGGCAGATTCTTTATCAATGGAGCTATCAGGGAAGCCCATAAAAACTTACATACTTAATGAGGAAATATTAGATGCTTCTTCCCTGGATTCAGGAATAACATAAATATATCCACCATTACTATTTCAATTCAGTATATACTAGAAGCCCTAGAGAGTACGAAATAGCAAGGAAAAGAAATGCATACATAAATTTTGGAACCTGTATCTCAGATGGTAAAGAGTCTGCCTGCAATGTGGGAGGCCCAGGTTCAATCCCTGGATTGGGAAGATCTCCTGGAGAAAGAAATGGCAATCCACTCCAGTATTCTTGCCTGGAGAATTCCATGGACAGAGGATCCTGGCGGGATACAGCCCAACAGGTCAAAAAGTGTTTGATATGACTAAGCGACTAACAGTTTTAACTTGTTTCATTAATATATAAATAAAAAACCTCTTGTTATCTGCAAATGATATGATCATAAATTGAAAATTCAGAAACAACGTGGATGATTACACAGATGATTATTAGAAATAAAAGTGAAGTTAGTAAGACTGTTGGGTAAGACGTCAAAATATAAAATCAGTACTATCTATATACTGGTGAAAAAGGATTTTTAAAAAGTACCATATCTGGTATAACAAAATATTTTTAAGACCTTTATGCATAGAACAATAAACTACTATTGAAAGAACATTCTAAAAATACTTAAATGGGTATATGACAATGGATTGAAACATATTAAGATGCAATTTCAACTAAAACCCTGGTTGGTTTGTGCACAGAACTGACAAGATAACTTTAATTTGCACATGTGTTGAGTAAATGTAGGACTAAAGATGGTATAAAGTATTTAAAAATATTCCCAGTAATGATATATAAAACAGTTAGTATCTTNAATACTTAAATGGGTATATGACAATGGATTGAAACATATTAAGATGCAATTTCAACTAAAACCCTGGTTGGTTTGTGCACAGAACTGACAAGATAACTTTAATTTGCACATGTGTTGAGTAAATGTAGGACTAAAGATGGTATAAAGTATTTAAAAATATTCCCAGTAATGATATATAAAACAGTTAGTATCTTATGTAAAAATATAAAAAGTAAATTGTAACATACATTTGCAACTTCATATGATCCATTTAATATCTGTTCCATGTAATGATTTAGATGTCTGAATCTTTTGTGATCTGAATCTGTAAAAGGTAAGTGCCACCAATGAGGAAACCTGTTTTAAAAGAGAAAAAGTATATTTTCATTAGTTTGAAAATTGGCGTCTGTATCTTAGAATTGTTCATGGAGTTATAGCTGCATCAGATGGAAGAGCCAATGAAAACACTTTTTATAAAACCACAAAATACATGATTAATTCTGAGAGTTTTATTAACATGGCTGTGGACATGTGCTATTTTAACTGTCGTTAATATTAACACTAATTTAATTTAATTTAGCACATTAAACTAATATATGTTTTCCCTCTTACTGTATTTATGGCAGACCACACATTTTGTCTTTTAATACATGTGGGGGTTAATAAATACTTTCTGAAATTTAATGATTCATAATTTTCCCAAAAAGTCAGATGGTATTGTTGCTTCTGGGTTCACTAGAGACACTGCTACACTAGCTAAATTAAACATTTCACCAAGTGACATACGCTTCCATCTGGCCTTAGTCTTCTGGAACAAAGTATCACTTTCCTCAGAGGTCTGACTTGCAGAATTTCCTCTTTGCTATCTGATGATTCATCCTGATGGGTTGGACATTGATTACGACCAGTTATTGGGTGGCATGGCCTGTTAAAGGCAACGGGTTTTGCTGCTTAAGGGCTTCCCGGTAGCTCAAATGGCAAGGAATCTGTTTGCAATGCAGGAGACTCAGGTTTGCTTCTTGGGTTGAGAAGAGCCCCTGGAAAAGGGAATATCTACCCACTCCAGATTCTTGCCTGGAGAATTCCTTGGACAGAGGAGTCTTGGCAGACTACAGTCCATGGGTCACAAAGCGCTGGACACGAGTGATGAACACTTTTACTTTTCTGGTTAAATGCATAGTTTTAGGAACTATCTAGCAGCTCCCTCTGACTGCAGTCTTGCTGTTGCCTTCTTCATCTTCTGCTTCTTTGGTCTAGACTTTCCCTTGGGCAAAGGAGCATGGGGGATGGTAAAGGGTTGTCAGCAAACACACCGAAGTATGTGACAACCGCAGGACATCCTATCCATTGCTTCTTGTTGGAAGCATCAGGGAAATTGAAAATAATATGTCTATGTCTTTAACTAATTGATATTTTACTTTTTAACTTTTGCAGTTCTAAGGCTTAAAGTATTAAAAGTTTTCATTCAGATTTACTTATCATAAAATTTAGTATCATGTATAATTAATCAAAGCACAGAAATACATTTGGCAAGTAGATAGATTTTGCTGGTTTTAAGTATTAATTTGTTTATTTGTGGATGAATTTTCTTTATTTCTAGAATAAAATGGAGTTCAACATTAGTTCTATTCCATTTTTATAGATGGATATACTAAAAAATATTCAGTTCAGTTCAGTTCAGTTGCTCAGTCGTGTCCGACTCTTTGCGACCCCATGAATCGCAGCGCACTAGGCCTCCCTGTCCATCACCATCTCCCGGAGTTCACTCAAACTCACGTCCATGGAGTCGATGATGCCATCTAGCCATCTCATCCTCTGTCATTCCCTTTTCCTCCTGCCTCCAATCCATCTCAGCATCAGAGTCTTTTCCAATGAGTCAACTCTTCGCATGAGGTGGCCAAAGTACTGGAGTTTCAGCTTTAGCATCATTCCTTCCAAAGAACACCCAGGGATGATCTCCTTTAGAATGGACTGGTTGGACCTCCTTGCAGTCCAAGGGACTCTCAAGAGTCTTCTCCAACACCACAGTTCAAAAGCATCAATTCTTCGGCACTCAGCTTTCTTCACAGTCCAACTCTTACATCCATACATGACCACTTGAAAAACCATAGCCTTGACTAGATGGCCCTTTGTTGGTAAAGTAATATCTCTGCTTTCAATACGCTGTCTAGGTTGGTCATAACTTTCCTTCCAAGGAGTAAGGGTCTTTTAATTTCATGGCTTCAGTCACCATCTGCAGTGATTTTGGAGCTCCAAAAATAAATAAATAAAGTCTGACACTGTTTCCACTGTTTCCCCATTTATTTCTCATGAAGTGATGGGACCAGATGCCATGGATCTTCGTTTTTTGAATGTTGAGCTTTAAGCCAACTTTTACACTCTCCTCTTTCACTTTCATCAAGAAGCTTTTTAGTTCCTCTTCACTTTCTGCCATAAGGGTAGTGTCATATGCATATCTGAGGTTATTGATAATTCTCCCAGCAATCTTGATTCCAGCTTTTGCTTCATCCAGCCCAGTGTTTCTCATGATGTACTCTGCATATAAGTTAAATAAGCAGAGTAACAATATACAGCCTTGATGTACTCCTTTTCCTATTTGGAACTAGTCTGTTGTTCCATGTTCAGTTCTAGCTGTTGCTTCCCGACATGCATATAGGTTTCTCAAGAGGCAGGTCAGGTGGTCTGGTATTCCCATCTCTTGAATGTAAATAAATATATGAGAATTAAAGAATTCAGCTCCAGTAATGTCCTTCAGTTGTTTGAAATGCATTTGAGTTGTATGTCAAATATAACATAGTAATAGTTCTTGAAAATGATTTTTTAGGATATTTTATCTGATGGTGCTGACAAGTCCTCTCTCAATTCTGTTCACACCACAGATTAAGAAAAACCTGACCTGCAAACAGATTTGATATCCAGTTATTAGAAAACTTCATTTTCTCAGTACCAATAACGGTATTTTGGTTTGCCCTTTCTTTGAGCCTCAGAGACTTTGTACTCCCTGGGACTGTGTATCAACATAAAATCCTGGATGGCTGAGAGAAGAGCAATGGTGAAAGTACGCGAGGGAAAGGAAATCAACCTTTCCCAAGCAGATGCGTTTTATTTTTATTTTATAGTTTTTTTCGTTTGTTCTTTGCCGCACTGGGTCTTGGTTGCTGCGTGGGCTTTCCCTCTAGCTGTCGTGAGTGGGGGCTCCTCTCTACCTGCAGTGTGAGGGCTTCTCATTGCAGAGGCTCCTCTTATTGCAGAGCACAGGCTCTAGGGACTGCGTGCTTGAGTTGCTGCTGCTCCCAGGCTCCAGACTGCAGACTAAATACTTGTGGTGCACAGGCTTAGTTGCTCTGTGGCATGTAGGATCTTCTCGGACCAGGGATCAAACCTGTGCCTCCTGCGTTGGCAGGTGGATTCTTTACTGTTGAGCCACGAGGGAAGCCCTCATGCAGATGACTTTAAAGAAGATGATTAATTTCAAGGAAGATTCCTATGTCTGTGTATTCTTAGAAGGCACCAAGAAGTACAAACAGCATGATTTGAAGACCACTGTTTTAAAACATGTCTAATTTGAATGTTCTGATCATACTTTCTAGATTGGATTTACATAATTTGCATAGAGCTTCTCTTAGTAAATTTAGGAGTCAGAGGAAATCTTGCCCTCATCCTTCATCTATATGCATTGCTATAAGCTTGAGCTCCTTTGGGACTGTCAGCATACAAATATTGTTCAGGGAACAAAGGACTAAATATTCCTCCCTTCCACATGTTGCTTGAATGGTTTAAAAATCAATTTAGGTCCCATTACCTGGCAGGAGTTGTTGAGCAAAGCAGAATCCTAACTAAAGCTGAAAATCGAGATGAGGCACATGGAAAGAGATTATGACACTTTAAAGTTTTACAGGTTATACTAATATGTATTGAGGAGAGAAAAGAGTAGATCAGAGACATTTTTGAAACCTAAAGGAACAACCATTTACAGAAATGAATGAACATAATTTCTAAATCATTAATAAGTAAGATACAATGGAAACCACTAATGTTGAATTCAGTCTTTGTAGTTGGACTTTAAAATTTTTGGCCAGTATTTCCTTTTCTTCAGTTATCATATTAGATGTTTTTCTATAATTCTTAAAGCTGATGTTGTGTTTAAGTTCTCACAATGACATTCCTTCCCTGTCAGTCTCTTACTCTGATGAATTTCTGATTTTTAAAAAAAATATAAATTTATTTATTTTAATTGGAGGTTAATTACTTTACAATATTGTATTGGACTGGTGATGTTGCTTAGATTTATACTTTGGTAAGTGACTAAACCCTGAAAGTCTAATGAAAATCCACATGTACCAAGTATGTCAGGTCAGGTATGAACATTCCTATTTTTAGAGGACCATTTACTCAAGAAAAATCCTGGTACATTTGTCTCTCCCTATCTGCAGGTTCGACATCTGAAGATTCAATCAACTGTAGATAGAACTAGTAGGAAAAGATAACCCAGAAAGTTCCAAAATGCAAAATTTGAATTTGCTGCATGCCAGAAAATGTTTACATAGCATTTACATTGTATTTACAACTAGTTACATAGCATTTATATTGTATTAGATATTATAAAAAATCTAGAGGTGATTTAAAGTAAGAGGAGACTGTAAAGTAAGTGGGTAGGTTATATGTAAACACTACACTATCTTATGTGTAGGACTTGAGCATGCAAGGATTTTGGTGTCCACAGGAAGGTGGTCCTAGAACCAATCCCTTGTGGATATCAAGAATCTACTCTATAGGTAACATTTGATATGCCTAAGTACAAATATCATAATTTCTAAGAAGTTCCTTTTTAAAAAGTCAAGATATTCCAAATATTCAAGTCTATAATCTAAATTTGCCTAGTTCTAAATGATAAATTTTAAGTTTATTTAATGGGAAGTTATTTTGAATTATACCTTTTGTTTATGCTTAATATGTTTTTGCTATAACATGAACAGAAGCAATGGTTCTCAAGACTGCAAAATGAAGGTTATAACAAGTTAAATTTAGATAACCCAAGTTCAAGTTACTGTGTGTGCTCTGTGCTTAGTCATGTTCGACTCTTGTGACCCCATAGACTGTAGCCTGCCAGGCTTCTCTGTCCATGGGATTCTCCAGGCAAGAATACTGGAGTGGGTTGCCATTTCCTTCTCCAGGGAATCAAGTTAAAAATTAATAACAAAAATGAATTGATGTGAATAAATTTTACTTGTATACTAATTGATATTGATAAATTTTTCTTGTACAGCAAATAAATATATCAGAGCTTTTTGTCACCATTATTTGCTTAAAGAGAAGATATATCCAATTTCGTTCTGCATTTTCAATTTTATTTTAACAGGATATTCTAGAAAAAGATTAAATTTAAAAAACAGGCAAAGAAAACAATTTTGCTGATAATTGATGAAAAATGAAATTAGTTCTGATTTTTTTGTTTACAACACCAATGCCCGAAAGCAGACAAAATTAAAAAAACCTTCTTCTGTTTTATGAGACAAAAAGTTCTTTATTCTGAGAGCAATAGAGATTGCTTGGATAGGTTCAGTGGAACTAGAATCAGAATGGTGTATTGTTCAGAAATAGAAAACTCCATAACTATAATTTCTCCTTATGTTCAAGACCAAGTGCTGAATGCAAAACCCTAGGGAGAACAATCCTTACTCTGGGAGGGTCAGCGATGCAAACTGCTTTTGAAGTTGGCTGTGAAGTTTTGCAAACTGGTCAAATGACTTTTCTGTCAGGCTTGTTTCGTTGTTACTGTGAGTCACCTGGATTAGATACAGCTGCAGAAAATAAATAGACAAAATCAAAAGACGGCAGTTATCAACCTTCAATACATTCCAAAATCTGGCTCTGTGTAAACTAAACAAAGCAAGAATTTCTGCAAAAAAAAAAAAAAAAAAAATCACAAAAGATAAGACATGCATTTTGTAAAGGCAAAATTACCTATAAACATAGGTATAGAAAGATATCATAATCTTAGGTGCTGGGAACAGACTGCCTAATTTCTGTTCTTCTTCCTTTGTTAACATTTTAATTAGTCCTTGATTGATAGTCTACCACAGGGCAGGAACTGTTCTCTTTGGTGATTCTCTATTAACAGCTCTGGTTGTTATGATTTCTTCTTGGAACATCCTCCTTAATGGCACTTCTACTCAAACTGTAACTGATTTTTCATATGCATAGTAAAAAAAAATAAGCATGTTATCAGGAAGAATGTGTACAGTGAAGCAAAGTGGGAGATGTAGTCAAATGATATTAAAGTCAAGATGACAGTCTTGAAACTTACATGGCTGGTTTTCTTGCTGAACCCTAAGACTGTTGCTCTTTGGATTGACCTGCTTGCACTTGGCATACAGGATTCCTGGGAAAACGTCTGTGAAGTCGATTTGGCAGGGCTTATGGCTGTCATTTGTGCAAGTGTGTGGATCAAGTTATTCAATTTCACAGGGAAACACTCCAGACTTTCCTTTATTTTCCTAGAGAAATGAAAAAAGATAAGATAGTGAGTGATGTTCCCCGAGTTGACCCATTTCACTTGAGCCATTTCCTTGTGTTAGATGTGAATGGAAAAGTCAAGGACCATACCTATTGATTTGGAGTACAACTATTAATAGTAAACATTATATTTATCAACTTCAAATTCACATCTTGAGCTGTTAGCAAATATAAGAGAAACTTCCATGGTGAAATATAAAACTAATTGCAATATTTCTATTTTGACTTCTTTAAATTTTTCAAAAATAGAAAATAGAAATTCTTTAAATTTCTATTTTTGTTGTTGTTCAGTATTATGTCATGTCCAGCTCTCTGCAACCCCATGGACTGTAGCACACCAGGCTCCGCTGTCCTCTTCTAACTCTTGGAGTTTGCTCAAACTCATGTCCATTGAGTACGTGATGCCATCCAACCATCTCATCCTCTGTTGTCCCCTTCTCCTCCTGCCCTCAGTCTTTCCCAGCATCAGGGTCTTTCCCAATGAATCAGCTCTTCCCATCAGGTGGCCAAAGTATTGGAGCTTCACTTCACCATCAGTCCTTTCAATGAATGTTCAGGGTTGATTTCCTTTAGGACTGACTGGCTTGAACTCCTTGCAGTCTAAGGGACTCTCAAGACTCTTCTTCAACACCACAGTTTAAAAGCATCGGTACTTCAGTACTCAGCCTTCTTTATGGTCCGACTCTCACATGCATACATGACTACTGGGAAAAACTATAACTTTGACTAGGCAGACCTTTGTCAGAAAAGTGATGTCTCTGCTTCTTAATACACTGTGTAAAATTGTCATAGCTTTTCTTCCAAGAAGCAAGCGTCTTCTAATTTCATGGCTGCAGTTACCATCTCCAGTGATTTTAGAGCCCAAGAAAATAAAGTCTGTCACTGTTTCCATTTTTTTTTCCCTTTCTATTTGCCATGAAGTGAAGGGACTGGATGCCATGATCTTAGTTTTTTGAATGTTGAGTTTTAAACCAGCTTTTTCACTCTCCTCTTTTACTGTCATCAAGACTCTTTAATTCCTCTTTACTTTCAGCCATTAGAATGGTATCATCTGCATATTTGAGATTGTTGATATTTTTCCCAACAATCTTGATTCCAGCTTGTGCTTTTTACATGATGTACTCTGCATATAAGTTAAATAAGCAGGGTGACAATACACAGCCTTGACGTACTCCTTTCCCAATTTTGATCCAGTTCTCTGTTCCATGTGCAGTTCTAACTCTTGCTTCTTGATCTGCATACAGGTTTCTCAGGAGACAAGCAATGTGGTCTCGAATTTTTGTATTCTGTTTTTTAGGAATAATTTAAAACATCAATTTGTTTAAAATACTTAAACAATTCCAGAAGTTATATCTTTCAAAACAGTGTATATTTCAAGAATCCCAACATCTATCCCTGAACTCTCTATACTANAAAAAAAAAAAAAAAATCATCACAAAAGATAAGACATGCATTTTGTAAAGGCAAAATTACCTATAAACATAGGTATAGAAAGATATCATAATCTTAGGTGCTGGGAACAGACTGCCTAATTTCTGTTCTTCTTCCTTTGTTAACATTTTAATTAGTTCTTGATTGATAGTCTACCACAGGGCAGGAACTGTTCTCTTTGGTGATTCTCTATTAACAGCTCTGGTTGTTATGATTTCTTCTTGGAACATCCTCCTTAATGGCACTTCTACTCAAACTGTAACTGATTTTTCATATGCATAGTAAAAAAAAATAAGCATGTTATCAGGAAGAATGTGTACAGTGAAGCAAAGTGGGAGATGTAGTCAAATGATATTAAAGTCAAGATGACAGTCTTGAAACTTACATGGCTGGTTTTCTTGCTGAACCCTAAGACTGTTGCTCTTTGGATTGACCTGCTTGCACTTGGCATACAGGATTCCTGGGAAAACGTCTGTGAAGTCGATTTGGCAGGGCTTATGGCTGTCATTTGTGCAAGTGTGTGGATCAAGTTATTCAATTTCACAGGGAAACACTCCAGACTTTCCTTTATTTTCCTAGAGAAATGAAAAAAGATAAGATAGTGAGTGATGTTCCCCGAGTTGACCCATTTCACTTGAGCCATTTCCTTGTGTTAGATGTGAATGGAAAAGTCAAGGACCATACCTATTGATTTGGAGTACAACTATTAATAGTAAACATTATATTTATCAACTTCAAATTCACATCTTGAGCTGTTAGCAAATATAAGAGAAACTTCCATGGTGAAATATAAAACTAATTGCAATATTTCTATTTTGACTTCTTTAAATTTTTCAAAAATAGAAAATAGAAATTCTTTAAATTTCTATTTTTGTTGTTGTTCAGTATTATGTCATGTCCAGCTCTCTGCAACCCCATGGACTGTAGCACACCAGGCTCCTCTGTCCTCTTCTAACTCTTGGAGTTTGCTCAAACTCATGTCCATTGAGTACGTGATGCCATCCAACCATCTCATCCTCTGTTGTCCCCTTCTCCTCCTGCCCTCAGTCTTTCCCAGCATCAGGGTCTTTCCCAATGAATCAGCTCTTCCCATCAGGTGGCCAAAGTATTGGAGCTTCACTTCACCATCAGTCCTTTCAATGAATGTTCAGGGTTGATTTCCTTTAGGACTGACTGGCTTGAACTCCTTGCAGTCTAAGGGACTCTCAAGACTCTTCTTCAACACCACAGTTTAAAAGCATCGGTACTTCAGTACTCAGCCTTCTTTATGGTCCGACTCTCACATGCATACATGACTACTGGGAAAAACTATAACTTTGACTAGGCAGACCTTTGTCAGAAAAGTGATGTCTCTGCTTCTTAATACACTGTGTAAAATTGTCATAGCTTTTCTTCCAAGAAGCAAGCGTCTTCTAATTTCATGGCTGCAGTTACCATCTCCAGTGATTTTAGAGCCCAAGAAAATAAAGTCTGTCACTGTTTCCATTTTTTTTTCCCTTTCTATTTGCCATGAAGTGAAGGGACTGGATGCCATGATCTTAGTTTTTTGAATGTTGAGTTTTAAACCAGCTTTTTCACTCTCCTCTTTTACTGTCATCAAGACTCTTTAATTCCTCTTTACTTTCAGCCATTAGAATGGTATCATCTGCATATTTGAGATTGTTGATATTTTTCCCAACAATCTTGATTCCAGCTTGTGCTTTTTACATGATGTACTCTGCATATAAGTTAAATAAGCAGGGTGACAATACACAGCCTTGACGCACTCCTTTCCCAATTTTGATCCAGTTCTCTGTTCCATGTGCAGTTCTAACTCTTGCTTCTTGATCTGCATACAGGTTTCTCAGGAGACAAGCAATGTGGTCTCGAATTTTTGTATTCTGTTTTTTAGGAATAATTTAAAACATCAATTTGTTTAAAATACTTAAACAATTCCAGAAGTTATATCTTTCAAAACAGTGTATATTTCAAGAATCCCAACATCTATCCCTGAACTCTCTATACTATTCCCTTTTCCTTCCTATATTTAAACATTTTTTAAAAATCATGATTTAACTTTCATTGTTTTATTTTCAAATATATTTTATTTCCTCTGTCAACTATTTTCTAAGAAGTTGTATACTATAATACTGTATTTAATATACACATATTTTACATGGAATGCTTTTCTCTCTGGTATTTATTTTTTCTGGTTTTGTTTTGGCTTGTCTCTGCTTTATTATGATTATTTATATTTAAGAAGGTTTGCAATTGTGTCCTAATGGTATAATAAGTATCTTCAGATAATACCCTTTATCCTTGTGCCCTTTTCTCTAGCATCTGATTTCAGTGTTATCCTTTTTATCCCAGTTCATATAATAAAGCAATCTTTATGCCTACTTCACTTTTCATATGTGCTTCCTATTTCACTCCCATTTTTACAGAGCTATCCTATCTGCATCATATGGTATCTATACTATACATATTACACATTCCTTCTTCCAACTATCATTAAATGTGATATGCTCTACCAGTCCTGTGTCACATTCCTCCATCATTTCGACTATCTGATGCTCATTTTCTGGCAAATTCTGCCAGAAGTGCTCAAGGAAGTAAATTTCTGAGTTCTGGGTGTTGATAACAGTTTTTCTGTGGCCTTTATGCACGAAAGTCAATTTTACTGGCTACAGTATCCGTGGCTCACATTTTCCTTTTTGGGGGTCATAAAAATATTATTTTTCTTCTTAAAGCAAGTTTCCCGCCCCCCACCCCCCGCCACAAATCCAACACTTTCTCCAAAAATATGTTTCAGGTTGGTTATTTTTGGTAACTTTCTCAATATGCAAAGTGTCCTTTTCATATGTAATTTCAAGTCTTTTCATTTTTCTGAAAGCTTCTTGAGTTATGATGTTGATATTTATCAAAGTACTAAATATGCAATTTAGTTTTGATATTGTTTTGATATATTACTTTGGTTTTCTTCTTCAGGGACTTTATTAAAGTATGTTTTATTTTCTAATTTTTGGGAGTTTTCATCATTTCATTTTTGAGTTTTCTATAATTATAATTTACATTGCTCCTTCATATCTTTATCATTTTCTTAATTTCTTTTAGCTCAATTTGAAATATAACAGTTTATCCCTTTGTTAGGAATGTCTTTCTGGCATACTTTCATTGAAGAGATTTTATTTGCATCATTTCTTTTTTTTAAATTCTAATTTTGTATGACATTCAGACATGATCCATCTTACTTATTCATTTTAAGATGAAATTAAACTTTCAGGAAGGAGTAGAGAGTTCTCAGGATCTTAAGCCCTCTTTTCTGTTGCTGTCACAGTGGTAAAAAAAATAAAAAACATTGTTTCATACTTTCTGAGATATACTGCTTTGGCTTGTCCCTTTGCCCCCAATTTTTTATGGATTTTGTTTTTCCTTTGCTCCTACAATCTTTCTCCTTTCATTTGGATTATATATTAAGCAGTCTTCAGCTTAGGACTTTTTCTAGGGAAGAAGTGTCAGTTACCTTTGAGAGTTTATAGACTACTCCATCCTTTTCAGATTTTCCATGGAACCCTTGCCCTTCCTTGTGAACTGGAGTGTGTAAAAGTCCTTCCCCGTTTCAGCTGCTTCATAGCTTATCAAATTGGCCCACTCAGCTTTCCAACGAGTACCTGTGAACAACGAAGCCTTGTTCTCAGGTCCATCAGATAACCTGTGGCTTCCTTACCTAACTGTAGCTTCCTTGGCTTCCTCTCATAAGATTCTGTTACACAGGTCTTGTAACTTAATGATCATCCCTTCCCTGATTGTTCTTAAGAATACCTTGTTTTGTTTTGGATGCTGTCCACAGTTTTGGGGTTTTGCTACCCTATTTGATTTGTTTTATGAATTATGAAAGAAATTCCAGGCACACTAAAACATTTGCTTTTTTAAAAATAAAATGTAATTCAAGCCACACAGTAAAATATTAAGTAAAATGTAAAAGGTTTGCTTGCCTCATCCTTCTTCCGTTACCACGCTCCTCCCCACAAATAACCACCGTGAACAGTTTGGTAGTTTTCTTTTGTGGTTCCTCTATACACTTGTGCAAATGAGCAGACACACAGACACAGATGACACTCCCACTAGTTTTACTCTTGTTATATGCCAGGTGCATACTGGGATATACCAGTGAAAAAGCAGACAGAAATGTCTTCCCTTACAAAGTTTCTGTAATGTGAATATAAACTATTATGAAATAAACATAAAAATATAGGATTTGAGAAAGTAATAGAAACCACAGAAGAAACTAAGATAGAAATTGGGGAGAGGGAATATGCAGTAGGAAACAGTTGCCATTTTAAGCAGGATGAAAGTGAAAGTTGCTCAGCCCTGTTCGCTTCTTTGTGACCCCATGCCATAAGGGTGGTGTCATCTGCATATCTGAGGTTATTGATAATTCTCCCGGCAATCTTGATTCCAGCCTGTGTTTCTTCCAGTCCAGCGTAGGATGGCCAGGGGTAATCTCACTGAAAAAATGGGCAAAGTGATTTGACGAACTTAATTTGCCAAGAACATAGACCATGGGGATTTCTGTTGGAGGATATTATAGATAGAAACAACAGCTCATCCAGAAGCTCAGCTTAACAGACAGCAAAAAACTGCAGTGTGGCTGACAGAGTGAGGAGGGGAAGAAAGGAATCAGACAGATAAAGGGAGCATGTTTTTGTAAGAATTTTGAAGTTGTGTAAGATGGAAGTAAAAAAGACAAGAGTCAAAAATCACAATTATTTGAAATGTAATCTGCTTTTTTAACAGTAATATATTTTGGATATGAACTTGGGCAAACTTTGGGAGATGGTGAGGGACAGAGAGGCCTGCCGTGCTGCAATCCCTGGGGTCACAAAGAGTCCGACATGACTTAGTGACTGAACAACAACAAATATATTTTGGAATAAAAATTTTACAGTAACTTGTACATAGTAAGTAGCCCCCAAATATTTGTTGAATAAACAATCTCTATTTCAGAAAATAGAGTTAACTTTATTAAAAAAAAAAAGATCTATCTGGAAGTATAGATATACAATGATTAGTTTAACCAATGTTTTTTCCATTGCAAAGACCATTCTTTCCTCACTGATTCAACTTTTGTCCAACACCGGTGGTCTATATACATATAGGCTTATTCTTGGCCTCTTCATTTGGCTGCACTCATCAATTTGCCTATCTCTGTGTTAATACTGCTGCTGCTGCTGCTGCTAAGTCACTTCAGTCATGTCTGACTCTGTGCGACCCCATAGATGGAAGCCCACCAGGCTCCCCCATCTCTGGGATTCTCCAGGCAAGAACACTGGAGTGGATTGCCATTTCCTTCTCCAACGCATGAAAGTGAAAAGTGAAAATGAAGTCGCTCAGTCGTGTCCGACTCTTAGCGACCCCATGGACTACAGCCTGCCAGGCTCCTCCGTCCATGGGATTTTCCAGGCAAGAGTACTGCAGTGGGGTGCCATTGCCTTCTCCATTTTCTTAAATAGCTAGAATTTATAATAAGTCTTGAAAATTCTTTTACCTTGTTCTTCTTTAGTTTTTTTTTTTTTTTTTTCTCTTCCATGATTTTAGGTCCTTTGACCTCCTGAATATATTTTAGAATGAGCTTATCAAGCTTCTGTTGTTCAATCACCCAGTCATGTCTGACTCTTTGGGATCCATGGACTGAAGCACGCTGGGCTTCCCTGTCCTTCACCATCTTCTGGAGTTCACCCAGTTCATGTCCAGTGAGTCGATGATGCCATCCAACCATCTCATCATCTGACACCCTCTTTTCCTTCTGTCCTCAATCTTTCCCAGTATCAGGGACTTTTCAAATGAGTTGGCTGTCCACATCAGATGACCAAAATACAGGAGTTTCAGCTTCAGCACCAGTCCTTGCAATGAGTATTCAGGGTTGATTTCCCTTAAGATTAGACTGGTTTGATCTCCTTGCTGTCCAAGGGACTTTCAGGAGTCTTCTCCAGTACCACAATTCGAAGGCATCAATTCTTTGGTGCTCAGCCTTCTTTACAGACCAGCTCTCACAACCGTACATGACCACTGGGAAGACCATTGCCTTGACTGTATGAACTTCTGTGGTTTGTCATAGCTTTCCTGCCAAGAAGCAATTGTCTTCTGATTTTATGGCTGCAGTCACCATCCACAGTGATTTTTAGAGCCCAGGAAGAGGAAATCTGTCACTGCTTCCACCTTTCCCCCTTCTATTGGTCATGAAGTAATGGGGCCATGATCTTAGTTTATTTTAATATTTAGTTTTAAGCTGGCTCTTTCACTCTTCTCCTTCACCCTCATCAAGAGACTCTTTGGTGCTTCCTCTTTGCTTTCTGCCATCAGAGTGGTGTCATCCACATATCTGAGGTTGTTGATGTTTCTCCCACTTATCTTGATTCCAGCTTGTAAGTCATCCAGCCCAGCATTTCTCATGATGTGCTCAGCTTGATGTGACTATCCAGCTTATCCATTCACAAAAAAATGACAATCATTTGAGTGACATTCATTAAACTATAAATTAACTTGGAGAGAATCAACATCTTCACAGTATTGAAACATACAACCACTAAACATGGCATATTTCTCCATTTAATTGAGTCTCATTTTATGTCCTTCTGTACAATTTTAGAATTTTTTTTCCTGTGAATGTTTTGCATATCTTTTGTTAGATTTAGTATAGCTTTTAAGTTCTAGTTTTTCCCTAAAATTTAACTAATAACTATTAATATATGAGTAGATTTTAAGTCATTATTTCTAACAATATACTGTATATTCTTTTGAAATTTGAATGGACACAGTCATGTATGAAAACAATAACAGAGTTTTCTGTTACCTTTTACACTACTAAGATTTCTAGTTCAATGTTAAATGAAAATAGTAATATCAGGCATTTTTGGTTTGTTTGATTATAGGGAAAAGTTTTTAATGTTTTACCACTAAGCACAATGTTTTCTATAGTTTTTAGCTATAGGTTAAGGACACTTCTTTCTATTTTTAGAGAGTTAAAAATTTGATTCTAAATGTTAATAACTGCATTTTCTGTATCTGTTTAGGTGATCATATAAATTTCACCCTCTATTTTTTTCACTACTGACTCTTGAATGTTTATCTTGTAACTACTTATTGTACTAAATTCTTGTTATTTCAAAAATTAAAAGAAAATTATCTGTAATTGCTTTATTTGTTTTTTTTTATTCAAGTGGAAAATAACGATATAACAAATCTTAAATATAGAGCTTTACTATAAAGAAAGAGGCATTATTATATTTTTCCTGACATTAATGACATGAATGCTTATAGTTTTTCACTTTAAAATACATATTTTTCTACGTTTCCTTCTAGTCTGAGCTTACTAAAATTTTCCATGTCAAATNTTGTTTTTTTTTATTCAAGTGGAAAATAACGATATAACAAATCTTAAATATAGAGCTTTACTATAAAGAAAGAGGCATTATTATATTTTTCCTGACATTAATGACATGAATGCTTATAGTTTTTCACTTTAAAATACATATTTTTCTAAGTTTCCTTCTAGTCTGAGCTTACTAAAATTTTCCATGTCAAATGTAATCAAACACTGGTTTTCTGGGTTGGCATTCATCAAAGTTATCATGCAGTGATTTCTTTATGAAGAAGCAGCCATGTCCTTGATGTTAAAAATATAAATCCATAATGTTTAATAATTTTCCCCTCATTTTTTATAAAACTTCAAGCCCATTTGTCTTGTTCTGGTATTAGGTTTTTAAAAAATAATCCAAAATTTTCCATTATTATATATCAATCTTGGCCAAAATTTGCTAAGAAAGTTAAAATATGACCTTGATCATTATTCATTTCCTCAGTGTTCATTATTTCTAAAGATGTCCTCTGACTTTATGAACTTATGGGTAGGTAGTACAGGATAAAACATTCATTTCTTTCCTCATCAGCAGTTTAAAGACATGAAGACAATAATAATAGTAGGAGTATAATACTAATCATGATTTATGGAGACCTTACAATTTATTCACTCATTCAACAAATATTTACTGAGCACATTTTATGTATTGGAATGTAAAGCTTTATGGTAACAGCATGTACTCACTTTTCTTGAAGGTAGGACTATGAACCATAAATCTTGAGTTCTGATGTACTCATGCTCACATAATCTCAACCACACACATCCAAGCCTTATTCTTACATTTTTCAATAGTCAAGATGCAAGAGGAATATGGTGCAGGATGAACTCTTACAATAAACCTGGAGTTTTTAGGCAACTTTCACCTAAATCTATCTCCAGCTTCTCAAGCATCAGATTTAACAGGTCAGATAAACTACTGCTGCTGCTGCTAAGTCACGTCACTTGTGTCCGACTGTGTGCAACCCCATAGACGGCAGCCCACCAGGCTCCCCCATCCCTGGGATTCTCCAGGCAAGAACACTGGAGTGGGTTGCCATTTCCTTCTCCAATGCATGAAAGTGAAAAGTGAAAGTGAAGTCGCTCAGTCATGTCCGACTCTTAGCGACCCCATGGACTGTAGCCTACCAGGCTTCTCCATCCAAGGGATTTTCCAGGCAAGAGTACTGGAATGGGTCACCAGTGCCTTCTCCGTCAGATAAACTAGTGTTGGTAAATATGATACAATTTAGGACTGGGGACCTCAGAGCAGAACTGGACATGACTGAGCAACTGCTGCCATGAAATTAAAAGCTGCTTGCTCTTTGGAAGGAAAGTTATGACCAGCCTAGACAGCATATTCAAAAGCAGAGACATTACTTTGCCAACAAAGGTCCATCTAGTCAAGGCTATGGTTTTTCCAGTGGTCATGTATGGATGTGAGAGTTGGACTATAAAGAAAGCTGAGTGCCAAAGAATTGATGCTGTTGAACTGTGTGGTATTGGAGAAGACTTTTGAGAGTCCCTTGGATTGCAAGGAGATCCAACCCATCCATCCTAAAGATCAGTCCTGATTGTTTATTGGTAGGACTGATGTTGAAGCTGAAACTCCAATACTTTGGCCACCTGATGTGAAGAACTGACTCATTAGAAAATACCCTGATGCTGGGAAAGATTGAAGGAGGGAGGAGAAGGGGACAACAGAGGATGATATCACCAACTCAATGGAAGTGAGTTTGAGTAAACTCTGGGAGTTGGTGATGGACAGGGAGGCCCTTTGTGCTTTAGTCCATGGGGTCACAAAGAGTCGGACATGACTGAGCAACTGAACCGAACTGGACTGAACTGAGCAACTGAGCACAAGCCAATAGATTATTATGGAATTCCTAGGTGGGATAAAAGCACTAAAACAAAGCCCCTTTAATTTTTCTATAGAAATAACACGTAGAGAAAAATTTTAGTATTTCTTGGATCTGGGAAACATAGTCCAAAAGGACATAAGATAAAATTTCTTAAGCAATAGGTTCCATCATTAACATATGTACAAATTCTTTTCTACTTCAGAACAGATGTACCTTTTTATGTAAATATTTTAAATTGTTTATCATCAGAAACAACTGCTACTATTAGGTTTCCTAGCAATGGCAACCCACTCCAGTACTCTTGCCTGGAAAACCCCATGGGCAGAGGAGATTGGTGGGCTGCAGTCCATGGGGTCATGAAGAGTTGTACACAACTGAGCGACTTCACTTTCACTTTTCACTTGCATACATTGGAGAAGGAAGTGGCAACCCACTCCAGTGTTCTTGCCTGGAGAATCCCAGGGACGGGGGAGCCTGGTGGGCTGTCGCCTATGGGGTCGCACAGAGTCAGACACGACTGAAGTGACTTAGCAGCAGCAGCAGCAGCAGCTGCTGCTATGTGTGAATAGGCAATTAAATTAATCAGTCTCAGAAAACTGTAAATTCAGGTCTAATCTTTCATGTCAGGTTTTTTTTTCTTCTCAGGTTAAACACTGTATTTTTTGAGCTCATATTTTTACTAATATAAATTTATTTAATAAATAAAATGGCAAAAGTTTCTAATTGCTTCAAAAGCTACATTGGAGTAACCATTGAAGCCTAAGTTCGTTTTGTTGCTCAGTCATGTCTGACTCTTTGCGACCCCATGAACTGTGACCTGCCAGGCTCCTCTGTCCATGGGATTCTCCAGGCAAGAATACTAGAGTGGACTGCTGTTTCCTTCTCCAGGGTATCTTCCCACCCAGGGATTGAACCCAGGTCTCCTGCATTGCTGGCAGAGGCTTTACCGTCTGAGCTCTAGGGAAGGCCAACCACTGAAGGCCTAAAGGTGTAGTTTAGGCAACCGAGCTAAAGTTCTCAGGCAACACTTGATGGGAATTTCAAAAAATGCATATTTCTACTGCTGAAGTTTGATATCATTTTGCTGTTTGATAGAACACCAATCTATTTTACTGGTCAATCTCTTTAATAGTCTCAGAGAAAACTTCTCAAATGACTTTTCTGTAAAGGAATTTGCGTGAGAATGTTCTTATTTTACCATCAACACTGTAATTTTATCACATGTAAACAGTTTCAACTCACTTTCTCCATGAACAAATTTCTTCATCTAACTCTCAATAAAATACACTATCATGATAATTCCTATATCATTACAAATTTATATTGGACCAATAAGTATTAAAAAGTATTCAAAATATTTTTAATCAAAAAATTATCATTCTGAAATGAATTTAGTGAATAATCATTGCTGATGCAGTCTTGGTACACCATTTTTTTTAAAAAATTCCTCTTTATGCACTTTTATTTTAAAAAGTTCAAGATTATCTGACATTAAAAGGAGAGCACTTGATGATTTGGGGATATGTAAGCAATGGCACCCCACTCCAGTACTCTTGCCTGGCAAATCCCATGGATGGAGACGCCTGGTGGGCTGCAGTCCGTGGGGTCGCTAGGAGTCGGACACGACTGAGTGACTTCACTCTCACTTTTCACTTTCATGCATTGGAAAAGGAAATGGCAACCCACTCCAGTGTTCTGCCTGGAGAATCCCAGGGACGGGAGAGCCTGGTGGGCTGCCGTCTGTGGGGTCGCACAGAGTCGGACACAACTGAAGTGACTTAGCAGCAACATGTATATATATTTGTGTGAAGATAAAAATTTAAGCTTCATGGTCTAACCTTAAAAAATTAGATGCTATAAATGGATATCTCATGTTAATTTCATATAGTTTTGATGGATGGTACCCTAATTTGAGAAACACAGCTATAAACATTTAGGTTTTTTTAAATCTCACTATGTTCTTTCAACTAATCCAAAGACACTACAGTTAAAGCACATCCATATTGTCTGAGATTATCAGTTTCTTATGTAAGAAACTGATTTTCCCATGTAGGAAACTGATTTTCCCCATATAATTTTGTTTAGAGTCCTGGGAAGAGCACCTATTATGCAAGAAATCAGTTTTGTTCTCTTTTGAACTCACTTATCAGTTCCACCTGTAATCTCAAGAAAGTCAGTTAGCTTTCAAAAGACTCAATTTTTACCATCTAGAAATATAGCTGATGACTAAACCATGCCATTTCCTGGGACTATTGATAGAATCAAATGAAGTAACATATAGAAAGTTATTAGAAATAGAATGTGTATGTGCTAAGTAGCTTCAGTCTTTTCTGACTCTTTGCAACCCCGTGGACTTAGCCCGCCAGGCTCCTCTGTCCGTGGAATTTTCTAGCAAGAATAATGGAGTGGGTTGCCAGGCCCTCCTCCAGGGGATATTTCCTACCCAGTGATCAAACCTGTGTCTCTTATGTCTCCTGCATTGGCGGGCAGATTCTTTACCACTAGTGCCAGCTGGGAAGCCTTATAAATTTTATTTAAGAAAGCTTACTACTAAATACATAAAAAAATGAATACATATATGAGCCCAAAAGGCAGTAAACTAGTAAGATAGATACAAGGGAAAACAAATGTACAGATTTATGGTTCTGTGGAAACTGGCTTATGATAGACTCTTACAAAAGTGATGTTAGATATGGCTTAAAATGAGGCAACTTTAGAGTTTCTCATCTTTTTCTCTTTTCTCCCACCTCATAGTTTAGAACTTGGCTATAAGAATGAAAAACTGCTCTCCTCCAAGTCCAATCTTCAAATCTTCAGAATTCATCTACAAGGTCAGCAAGTGTTAGGCAAATTTCATCAAAGGCACCCAATCACATACAAACAAGAATTCCAAGCTCCATGGCCTTTAATACATTAAATAATTCTTATATTTTCTTATGGAGGCTTCTTATAAAATTTAGCCAAATTAGAGCAAATGGAATTTAAAAAAATAGGGAAATATAGATGGACTAGTCTTATGTAGAAGTATTATGCCAACAAATGGCATTCAAGGTTTCTATCCCCACCTTCCCCTTAAAGCCAGCTTTTTTTTAAAAATTGTAAAAGCTATCATATGTGTGTGTTCAGTCAGTCATATCCAATTCTTTTTGACCCCTTGCACTGTAGCCTGCCAGGCTCTTCTGTCCATGGGATATTCCAGGCAAGAATACTGGAGTGGGTTCCATTTCCTAGTCCAGGGGACTTTTCCTAGTCCAAGGGAATCAAACCTGAGTCTCCAGCATTGGCAGGCCAATTCTTTACCACTGTGTCACTTGGGAAGCCCCTCTAAAAGCTGTCCTATCTGCAGTTAAAAAAAATAGTAGTTTTAAAAATCAATTTAGTTCATATTAGTTCTTACTATTACATTTTTTTTAATGGAAGAATTTTTTTGGGAAATGCCAGTTTAATTTACATTTCCCTTTGAATCTGCTGTCCTAATTTAAGGAAAGTTGGAGGTCATAACTGTTAGTTCCTCTAACTCCTTTTTTTTATTCGGTTTTTCTGAGAACATTCATTTCTGAAGGTATCAACAGTTAAGCTAAGGAAAAAGAAAACTTTGACCCATATTTGTGGAATTAAGCAATCCATGAGATGTCACCTAATGCGAAGCACCGACTCATTAGAAAAAACCCTGATGCTGGCAAAGGTTGAAGGCAGGAGGAGAAGGGGACAACAGAGGATGAGATGGTTGAATGGCATCACCAATTCACTAGACATGAGTTTGAGCAAACTCTGGAAGATAGTGAAGGACAGGGAAGCATGGCGTGCTGCAGTCCATGGTCACAGAGAGTTGGACATGATTGAGCAACTGAACAATGAGATGACAATTTGCAAAGTCTTAAAAAAATAAAATCAAGAAATTTTAATGATAAAAGAGCCCAGGGATCTGCACTCTTGTTGCATACTCTGTTTCTCAGTTTTGAGGAGAAACCAGGTAGAGGGCCACTTAACTATGTTTTGAGACATTTGAGCATAAGGAATCTTGTCTCACCTTATTAGGTTAGGTGTGCAAACTCACTTGTGTTAGTCTTTTTACAGCTCCACGGACTGTAGCCCACCAGGCTCCACTGTCCATAGGATTCTCTAGGCAAGAATACTGGAGTGGGTTGCTATTTCCTACTCCAGAGGGTCTTCCCAACCCCGGGATTAAACCTGCATTCCTGCATTAGCAGGTGAATTATCATCACTGGTGCTACCTGGGAAGCCTATAGCCATGAAAAATAAGCAAGAAGGAATGCTGGGGACACTGGGGATTTCTGGCACCGTGTCTGCATACTTTGTCAGCTAAGGGACTCTGACTCCTGTGTTTGTGATATGAGGCCTGGGAGCACTCTTTCGGGATGTCATCAACATTTTCAGCAGCTTCATGCTTGTACTTGTTAGACAATCATTGTGCCTGTACTACCCAATGACCCCTCATTATTAAGATTATTCTTTCTAAAGCCCAGAGTTCAGAGAAGAAGCTCCAGGCTGTTCACTGTGAAGGGGTGGCCCATGGTGAGAACAAGAATGGATGACTGAATCCACGATGGCTTTGCGTGAAGGACCTGTCCAGTAGGAATAAAGGCCACTAGTTAAGTCAATTATACAGTCTCTCTCTGGAATTTATATGAGAGAATACTGGCCAATAGGCAAAGAGAGGTAGTATTTGCTAGGTAGAGATAAGCAGAAGAGAAGGCCTTCCTTTTCAATAGAAACTGGCCAGGCATATTGGTTTCTGGAGTTTGTTAGGTGACTGTGAGTCCATGTACTCTTCTCCCCAAAGATACCAGATAGAATCTAGTTCTTGCTATCAAAATACCCCACTGATGCAAATAATTGGTTATTTTGAAGTCTGGGGTTCTGTTTTGCTTCAAGCTGCCTTCAGGTTTAGCTGAAGAGCAGGAGATCTTATACTTACTGAACCAAAGAATCTGCGTGGCAGGCCAAATGGATTATCTGGGAAGACATGGAAAATGTCTTCTCATATGTCTGGAGGAGGAAATGGGTAAAGTGAAAAGCAGGATCTGCGTTTAAGAGGAAAGGTAGGCCAGGAAATTTATGCTTGGTGATCCCGGTCTGGCCTGTGAAACAGGTTGCCTGTTTCTAAAGGACAGCTCACCTGAGGTTTGAGAGTGAATGAAAATTCTGAAATAAGCCATTTGGGTGGCACTTTAATGGATGGTTGCCTTTGTTGCCTAGCAGTGGGTTCGGCAGAGATATTACATGAGAGTATCAATTTGCAGGGACTGAGCTGTGATGCTTTGCTGATTCTATTCAACAGAATGTTCTCAGCTGTAAGGGGAGTAAAACAACAACAACAAAAAAAGTAAGGGAAGCAGAGAGAGGAGTTGGTAGTGAGGTTAAAAAAACCTCTGTGGCCAGCAAACCAATTTTATTTTCATTTTTCTCTAAATGCTTTTCGTTGTAATATGATTTTTTAATGTCACACATCCTCTGAAGTTCTTGTGATCATTTCTTAACCCAGAATGTGAATACCCAAGGGTGAAGCAGAATCCTGTGTTGTTCATGAATAGAGTACTCCCTGAGAGACACAGGAAAAGCCATTTCTTTCAAGTCTCAAAGAGGGTCAAGAGGGGCAACTTCTTAATGCTAATTCTGTAGTCAGGATGAGGGGGCTTAAGGCATCCACACATGCTGTGCCTCAGATGGCTTAGTCCTCATTCATGACCTAGATCTCTGAGTTTAGTAGTGGTGGTGGGAGAGGGTTGATTTTCATTTTAGGTTTATCTGTATCTTAGTAGAGATATCAGAATAAAAAGTGGCATAAAATACTTCTAGCTTGTTAGAACAAAGAGAACAAGGGGTTTAAATATATCAGGGCTCTCATAAGTATTCCCCAGTTAATGACACTCATTGAGGCACCAAGACCATTGCTGGATCTATTACTGAACTTGGTTTCTTTTTTAGTAAATTACATGCACTGTCATTGACACTTCAATTTTTTTCCTTAAGTTTTGATATTCATATAATGTCAGAAAACATAGCTTAAGATAACAGTATTATTTATGCAGACAAGTAAACAAGCACACAGAATTTTTTAAGGCTTTCTTATTGTTTTCAACTCACCACCCTGCTTTTATAAATTCACTCTATATGTTAAGCATTAACAGAAGAATATTGTATAATTTCCTTTAAAATTTTAAATGTCTAAATGACAGAGAGTTTAAATAATTTTTTAACTGGTAAAGAATCATAGTCACATTCAATTCTTCAACCTTGATAATATGTTCTTCAAAGTGCTGGATGGAAACTGTGGTAGGAAAGACCCTAAACATTTGATCTACAAATACTGACCAAGGAACTTAAAGGAGAGTTGAAAAGATAATCTCAAAGCATATTAAATCATATGTAAAACATAAAGGTGCATAATTGAGATTTTAGGACAAAAGATACTACTGAGACAGGCTCTTGAAAATTATTGGGAGGGCCCTGGAGATTTCTCTGAGAAGAAAAGTAGAAAAAAATACAGGTTCAAAGCATTGGTAATGTGCCAAAAGTGGGAAGGCATGTGGTAGTCTTGGCATCATTAATCAAGTTATCCCATGGGGATCTCCCAGGCCAACCACCGTATCAGCGTGTGTGTGTACTTTAGTCGTGTCCGACTTTTTGTGACCCCATGGACTGTAGTCCGCCAGGCTCCTCTGTCCATGGGATTTTCCAGGCAAGGATACTGGAGTGGGTTGCCATGCCCTTCTCCAGGGGCTCTGCTCAACCCACGGATCAAACTGGCATTTCTTACATCTTTTGCATGGCCAGGCAGGTTCTTTACCACTAGTGCCACATCCTGAACCAAACACTCGGGGGACACCTCATGGTGGCACAGAACAGAGCCAGAATAATACTTCTGGGTAGGCCCTCGGTCTGCCAAGGCTCGGGGTATTCAGGAATGAATGTGGGCACCCAGGAAAGGCTACAATATCATCCTGCAGCCAGCATGGGCTCCAAAGAACCTCAAGAAAACCGTGATCTGAATTATGAAGCAGCACAACTCCAGTAGCCCTCACATGCGAAGGGAGCATCTGAGCACAGTAGAGCTCAAGACCCTGCACGATGGGGCACGAGCCCCTGGATTCTAATCATGGCTTTGTCTCCTGTTGGCTGTACCCTTTGTCAAATCATTTTCTTTCTCTGGGGTCCCAATATCCTGATCTAAAAATGTAGAGAAAAGTGATACTGCCTCATAGACTTGTCATGATGATTAAACAAGTTACTGTATGAAAAGTACCTAGAACAAGGTTTGACATGTAAGAAGCACTATATTAAATATTAGCCATTATTATATGAGTTTTATACACTTCATGTTTCATGTTAAAATTGTATTTTCTGTGAAGTTAAACTTTTTTATATAATTTAAGGGACTAGAGGTTGTTTCACATTCATATATTTTTGGAAGTGGAAATAAGTCCTCTGCTTTGCTTGGGAGAAACTGATTAAACCAACCAGCAGATTAACTTAAGTGATATACTAGATAGTATATAATTCAGTAATAAATTAGGCATATCATGAAGTAATACATGTTCTATAGAGTTATAGAGGACTAGTCGGTATTAAAATAATCTGAAAAGGCTTTGTGGATGACATCCAGAGTCTCAAGGGATGGATAGGACTAAAAGTTAGATCAGACACCCTCTTCTTTTCTAGTAATTTTATGATTCTTAAGGAACAATTTTTGTTGAGCCTACACACAAGTTAAAAAAACAAAGCAGGAATGAATACATGCACGCTCAGTGGTATCCGATTCTTTGTAACTCCATGGACTGTGGCCCACCAGGTTCCTCTGTTCATGGGATTTCCCAGGCAAGAGTACTGGAATGGGTTGCCATGCCCTCCTCCAGAGAATCTTCCCAACCCAGGGGAAGACTGAACTGGCATCTCCTGCATCTCCTGCATTGGCAGGTGGATTCTTTATCACTGAACCACCAGGGAAGACCTGCAGGACTGAAAGTATATTGACAAATTGATCTACCATGACAAGAATTCATTTGGGAATAACAGAGGTGGTGTGGAAAACCTCAATAAAGACAATCAAGTTCTAAGGTCCTCAAAAGTAAGAGGCAGGAAATGGCGAGTCAAAGACAATTACTGAACAGAGTAATAATGTGCTGTGGTTTAGATGACCAGATGCATTTTAAGTCTCCCAAGGAGAACAAGTTCTTGACTATAAAGTTGTAGAAAAAAGTTTAATTAACCAAATGTACCACATAACATCTGAAAGTGAGAAAATTCGCCTGGCAGAGAGATGCAGGCAGATAATGAGATCTAGCTCACTGCCAGAAATCTACTGGCTTCAGATTCACTTCCTTTGCTTGTTCAGGTTCTCTCAATGGGAAGGGGAGATGAGTCGACATAGGCAAGCACTCCCATCTTTACAATTCCATCCCTCACAGATCTGAGTGTGTCAGATGAAGCTGGAGGATGTGGAGGGATGAGAGTCTGGCAGACAAACCTTATTTACCTTTTTCCTATGGCCTCGTCCTGAAAGAACGTTCTTCATCTAATATACAGTTTTCCCCTTTGTTCTAAATGGTAGCAGGGACTATCTGTGGACTGCAGCCTATAACTGCTTTGTTCAAGCATGACACATAAAATGAGGTTGGAGCACAATCATGTTTTCAACCTCTACATTTTCTGGCCCTCTCTCCATTCCTCTCCCATTCTACCCTGTCTCACTGACATGCCAATCATTGTGCCTACCCTGCTGCAATTCACTTTAAAGAAGGGCATCCCAGTCAGATCCTGATGGAATAGCCTGAGGGGACTATTTTTGGTACCAGGTAAACCCATCCACCTTGGATGGAGTTAACTGTAGCAAGGTCAGCAGCTCAAGTGAAAGGCTGATTCCTATTCATGAGGTCCCCAGAGCTGCCCTTAACACAAACCTGGAAGTACCTTCCAGGCCTTGTGATAGACTTTCTGTTCTTCCTGAGGCAGGCAGTTAGCCAGTCTTTCCTTGAAATTTCTCATTAGTCCCTTGCCCCCACTAATCGAGGCAACTTGAGAGTCCCTCATCCTTGAAACTGAGGATCTGAAACACCTCTTCTAGTCTTCAAACTAGTGCCTTTGGCTGCAGTCAATTGTCAACTAATATTTAGTTTTCTAAGTGGCATATATAAGTGAACTCCTTATTGCCAAATTCAGACTTATATTGAAGAAAGTGGGGGAAAGCACTAAACCATTCAGGTATGACCTAAATCGAATCCCTTATGATTATACAGTGGAAGTGAGAAATAGATAAAAGGGACTAGGGATAAAATAGATAAAAGGGATAGACAGAGTGCCTGATGACTATGAGTGAAGGTTCATGACATTGTACAGGAGACAGTGATCAAGACCATCCCCAAGAAAAATGCAAAAAAGCAAAATGGCTGTCTGAGGAGACCATACAAATAGCTGTGAAAAGAAGAGAAGCAAAAAGCAAAGGAGAAAAGGAAAGATATACCCATTTGAATGCAGAGTTCCAAAGAATAGCAAGGAGAGATAAGAAAGCCTTCCTCAGTGATCAGTGCAAAGAAATAGAGGAAAATAATAGGATGGGAAAGACTAGAGATTGCTTCAAGAAAATTAGAGACACTAAGGGAATATTTTATGCAAAGATGGGCTCAATAAAAGACAGAAATGCTATGGACCGAATAGAAGCAGAAGATATTAAGAAGAGGTGGCAAGAATACATGGAAGAACTGTACAAAAAAGATTTTCATGACCCAGATAATCATGATGATGTGATCACTATTCTAGAGCCAGACATCTTGGAATGTGAAGTCAAGTGGGCCTTAGAAAGCATCACTACGAACAAAGCTAGTGGAGGTGATGAAATTCCAGTTGAGCTGTTTCAAATCCTGGAAGATGATGCTGTGAAAGTGCTGCACTCAATATGCCAGCAAATTTGGAAAACTCAGCAGTGGCCACAGGACTAGAAAAGGTCAGTTTTCATTCCAATCCCAAAGAAAGGCAATGCCAAAGAATGCTCAAACTACCGCACAAGTGCACTCATCTCGCATGCTAGTAAAGGAAGGATCAAAATTCTCCAAGCCAGGCTTCAGCAATATGTGAACCGTGAACTTCCAGATGTGCAAGCTGGTTTTAGAAAAGGTAGAGGAAACAGAGATCAAATGGCCAACATCTGGTGGGTCATTGAAAAAGCAAGAGAGTTCCAGAAAAACATCTATTTCNTTATATGCAGGAGACTATTAACTGGAGCTCTAAGTTAATTTTCCAGAGAAAGGTGGTCAGGGATAGCCCTTAATGTCAGAAGAGTGTAGTATAACAGACAGATTTTGGTTTAGGGGGTAGATGCTCGAGCAGATCTAGGGGACCCCTTGAGTCTTGATCTGCCTTGCCTGTCAGGCCTCTTCCACATGACCTTGTCATGGGTAGGGTCGGGGAGTCCCTCGAGTCGTGACCTGCCTTTGCCCATCAGGCCTCTTCCTCATGACCTTTGCCATGGGTGGGATCTCCCATGCTGGCTCCCGGCAGCTGTCCATGCTCTAGTACTGAGGTAACCCAGAGACCCAAGCGGTTCTGGATGGCCCTCAGGCCATGATGCCACAGCCAGTGGCCTCTCCTGAGTCCTACGCAAAATTGCAAAACACTCAGAATACAAGGAAACGGCAGAGTCTCTCTATCTCAGGGACTTGGCATGTGGACCCTGGGATACCCATCCCTACCAATTCCCCTATGGTCCTTACTGTGAGGGTGCTGTTCACCTTTGGTGCTGAAGTAGCCCAGAGATCCAAGTCTTTCTGGATGCTACTCAGGCCATGACACCACAGCCAGTGGTCTCTCCTGGATCCTGTACAACCTTGCAAAGCACCCAGAATACCAGGAGCGCTGTCGGCAAGAAGTGCAAGACCTTCTGAAGGACCGTGAGTCTAAAGAGATTGAATGGTGAGTTCAAGACCGCGTGGCCTTGTTTTGAACCCCTCTCCTTGGCTCTGCTCCGTGGTTGGGGAAGAGAGACAATCTTTTTGTTGATTCTTTCACTTAATGGGAATAGGAACAGAGCCCAGAGGCAAGATCTAGTACTCAGCCTGTATAGCAGGGCAAACTGGCTCTTGGGACAAAAATTTGGATTCTGAGATAATTTGCAACAATGTGTGAGGACAGATGATGACACTTGGCACAAATTCAGTAAGTGAACTTCCCCTCCACTCCTTAAGTTTTCTCTCTGAAATCACATATTTTCAAACATCTTTACTCTGTGTTTCCTCATCTCCTTCCCCCTCTAGTTCCTCATATTATTTAGTCCAAGATTCAGAAGGATCATCGAGGGAATAAAGTATTCAACTCTTGTCCAGAGACACCTGCATCTTTCTCCACCCCGTCCTCATTTAGTAAACACTGCCACCCTGTTTCCCTATCCCCAGTTCTATGCCATCTCCAATTCTTTCCAGCTTCTTTGTTGTCCTGGAGATTCAGGAAGGTCCCAGATGCCCCCCAGTCTTTGCCTTCCAGGAGCTTCTAGCCTGGTGGAGGCATAGTTTCAAGTCAGGACACTTCCAGTGTACATGGGCAGGCCTGGAGTTTAGACTAAGAGGGACAAAATCGAGGGTGGAAAAAGTGCCTCAGCTGAGACCCTGAATATTGGTGAGTAGATATTTGGGTGCACTTGAGATATAATTAGGTCAGGAAGATAGCAGGGAATAAATTAAGAACTAGGAGGAAGGGAGAAGAGAGAGAGAAAGGAAGGATGGAGAGAGGTGGTTGTTGTGAATATATAATTGACCTGTGCAAAGCATAATATTAATACACAGTATCCCAGAGCATGAAGTGGATATCCATTTTTGGAAATCCAAGTAATCTCCAGGCTTTTTATGGAGCCTACAATTTTAGCATAAAGATAATACTCACATGTTGTTAAATTAACCCTTAGATACCCTTGTTGTTATGGTAAACCATATGTCTATCTGGATTGAAAAATATTTATAAGTTTATTTGGATAATACACATTCA
This sequence comes from Oreotragus oreotragus, assembly GCA_006410675.1. Classification (NCBI taxonomy): domain Eukaryota; kingdom Metazoa; phylum Chordata; class Mammalia; order Artiodactyla; family Bovidae; genus Oreotragus; species Oreotragus oreotragus. The sequence goes on from SJYX01004653.1 coordinate 156,724, forward strand.
CATTTCTTGATAAGTTGAATTCAGATGCTTTATATCAGTATCATGGGGATGGGAATGGCAACCCACTTCAGCATTCTTGCCTGAGAATTCCATGGACAGAGGAAGCTGGCAAACTAGAGTCCATGGAGTCTCAGAGTCGGACACGACCGAGATACCAACACACACACACTTTGTATCATCACCATCATCTTTTCTTTTATTATCTCTTCTAACTGACTGCTATTTCTAATAGAAAAACTAATAATTTATGGATACATCTTTCTTGTCCATAGCAAACAACAGCAAATGCTAAATATTTAGTCTCTTATCATTAGGGAAAATAAAGGTTGTTTAATAAAAGCTCTGGGTCAACTAGGGATATATATGGAGAAAACTTAATTCATCCTGCTTCTTGGGCCTTATAAGAAAATAACATCCACAAGAATCAAAGATTTAAATGAAAAATAAAGAAGTCTTAAAGTCTGTAGGATAAACCATGAAAATTTATCTTCTAGCTCCAGAGTGTGGAAGGCCCTGTTTTTGACACAAATTCCAAGAGATGTATAAGACATTGGTTTATTTGAAATGAACAGCAGGGTGTATGGTATTCAGTATGCTACTATATAATTTCTTTTTTAATGCAAAAAGTTACCTCTGAAAAGAAAAAAAAAAAAGTTACCTCTGGAAGGATACATAGGAGAAGGCAATGGCAACCCACTCCAGTACTCTTGCCTGGAAAATCCCACGGACGGAGGAGCCTGGTAGGCTGCAGTCCACCGGGTTGCACAGAGTCGGACACAACTGAAGCGACTTAGCAGCAGCAGGAAGGATACATAAAAAATAATCACTAGGAAAACTGTGGAGGGAAGTGAGTGCTGTTGGGACATAGGGGGTTTGTCTTGAAGTTTCCCAGTTTTGAGCTAGTTAACTGTATCAGCTATGAAGAATTTAAATAACCACACAGAAAGGGGGGATTTTAAAAAAAGAATTCAGCCCCCACTTACTGGATCTTGTCTTCAATGTTTATAAAAGTTTTCCAGTGAATTCACTTGTTTTCTAAATAGAAAATCACTATCTGGAAAAAATGACACATTTACCCCACATTTCAAATGGCATTACTCTCCTCCCCCCCCATAAGTGTATTGGCTAGCATCTCTAGTCCTGTAGTTACATAAGAGTAAACACTGAATCTGTTTCTTACTCATTTGTCTTCTGACTTTATGGTCTTGTCATAAAAATGTTTTATATTTACAAAATTGTAAAAGTTTCCATGATTGACTTTTAGGTGAATTGTTCAGAAAATCTAAAAAATCTGGCTAAGTTTCTTTTAGTACTTTTTTGATCCAACATTTCTTTCTTCCTTGCTTCTTTCTTTCTTAAAACTTATACTGAGTCATGATGGTCAAAGAAAGAGCTGTCTATATTTATGCATATGACTTAATCAATTTGGAGATATTTTATCCATCTGTGATTTTGTTTTAGGAAGAAGGATCTTAAGGAACAGTCGAAGGGCTGAGGAGTGTCTCTGTTTTTGCTCCCTGGATAATTGTCATGAGGTTTCCATAGGGACGACCTGGCCCAGTTGCCCTTCCTGACCATGTGCATCAAGGAGAGTCTGCGATTGCACCCCCCGGTCACCAGCACCTCCCGCCGCTGCACCCAGGACATTGTGCTCCCAGATGGCCGGGTCATCCCCAAAGGTGCCCACAATGACTAGGGGAGGAGGTTCCTGGCCAGAAAGGGGCCCAATAAGGCAGAGAGGAACTAGTCCTGACTGGTCCCTCCTGTTCCACAGGTGTTGTCTGCCTCATTGATATTTTCGGGACCCACCACAACCCATCTGTGTGGCCAGACCCTGAGGTGAGGCGTCCCCCACACCCTACCTCCACCATCTTTGCCCATTCCCCTTTGGAGACCCAAGGAGGGCACAGGGTTCTGGCAAATCAGACATCACTCCCTCCCCATTATAAACACATCTGCCTCTCCAAGAATAGATGTCCTGGGAGATACCACCCAGCAACCCTGTCTTGTCTTGCCCCCAGGTCTATGACCCCTTCCGCTTCGACCCAGAAAACATCAAAGGGAGGTCACCTCTGGCTTTTATTCCCTTCTCAGCAGGTCCCAGGTGAGGACATTGGGCATTTGAGGTGGGAATGTGGTGGTGAGGGTGGCAGCATCTGGGACTGAGATTCCAGGCATGACTGTCAGGCAGGAAGGTGGGAAAAATGAAGATGGTCAGGGTTCTGGCTTTCCTTCCCTCCCCTGCCCTAGAGGTGACACATAAACGTTTGGGGAATGGAGGTGGGCCCAAGGAGGGGCCTGCAGTGTGCTGAGAGCCCTTTCCCTCCCACGTCTGCGTTCAGAACTGGAATCTGGACCAGGCCCAGGGGATACGCAAACCCATGTCAGGAATCCCAGGCATTGTTCGACTTCTTTGCCTCTACAGAGGGGGATGGGGGTTGTGGGCCAGATTTCCGGCTTGATGAGGCTGGGATGAAGGTCCAGGGAGTAGCCAGAGCCACCACTCCTGCCTGCAGGAACTGCATTGGGCAGACCTTCGCCATGACTGAGATGAAAGTGATCTTGGCGCTCACCTTGCTGCGCTTCCGGGTTCTGCCGGATAAGGAGCCCTGCCGGAAGCCAGAGCTGATCCTGCGCACGGAGGGCGGACTCTGGCTGCGGGTGGAGCCGCTGAGCGCAGGCCAGCAACGACCCAGCACCTTCTCTCCTGGGGTCTTCCCTGCCGCTAGACACCTCAAGTGAAAGACTGGAAATCAAAATTCGTGGTCACCTCTGCCCTAGTCTCGTCAAGAAGACAGCAAGGAGCACATAGGGTCTGCTAGGTTCCAAGCAGGTGGGGGTTGCTGTAAACCTGGTGGCCTTNTCCCTGCCGCTAGACACCTCAAGTGAAAGACTGGAAATCAAAATTCGTGGTCACCTCTGCCCTAGTCTCGTCAAGAAGACAGCAAGGAGCACATAGGGTCTGCTAGGTTCCAAGCAGGTGGGGGTTGCTGTAAACCTGGTGGCCTTTAGCGGGGCGGCTCAGAGGGGTGCTTAGATCCCAAGTATAAGATCACTCATTAGGGAAGTCCAACTGCCTGATGTAGAGAGGGTCAGATGACCTTGGACTTGCTCCTTGCCATAGTAATGTAAGGGTCACCGTCCCAGTCTGCCATTTACTAGTTGTTTGGCTTAAGAAAATTGTTTACCTCTCAGTTCCTTTATTACATAATTGTAGCCATTTTACTGGGCTGTTGGGGAGACTGAATAAACAAGTATATGCAAAATGACTGACTCAGTATGTGGTAAGCATTAATAATCAATAAGGGTTCATTTCCTCACTTCTTTCTGCATTGCTTTTGTAAATTTGAAACATGTATACTATCATGTAAGAAATGAATTGGCAGACTAGGTTCAATACAGGATACAGGATGCTTGGGGCTGGTGCACTGAGATGACCTAGAGAGATGATATGGGGAGGGAGGTGGGAGGGGGGTTCAGGATTGGGAACTCATGTACACCCGTGGCGGAGAGACTGAATAAACAAGTATATGCAAAATGACTGACTCAGTATGTGGTAAGCATTAATAATCAATAAGGATTCATTACTTCACTCCTTTCTGCATTGCTTTCGTAAATTTGAAACATGTATACTATCATGTAAGAAATGAATTGCCAGACTAGGTTCGATACAAGATACAGGATGCTTGGGGCTGGTGCACTGAGATGACCTAGAGAGATGATATGGGGAGGGTGGTGGGAGGGGGGTTCAGGAGTGGGAACTCATGTACACCCGTGGCGGATTCATGTCAATGTATGGCAAAACCAATGCAGTCTTATAAAGTAAAATAAAAAAATTTTAATTAAAAAAAAAGCCTTAAAAAAATAAAATGTTTTAAAGTCATCATAGATATACTTAAATTTGGGGACATGTGGAAACCTGCTGCTTCAGAAGACTATCAGAAGATTCAGCAACTTCAAAATTCCCATATTTACATCTATTGCAGTTTCAAAGGGCCTTGCTGTGACAATCTGAAGTTGGGAACTGAAAAAAAATTTTTTCCTACCACAGAGTCATGACCCAGGACTTCATTTTTATCTGGATGTTTTAGGGAGTGGAGGCCAAGTGGGTGAAGTGGATGGGGCAGGAGTGGGGCCACTTCCTTCAGCACTCAGGACAGTAGCTGCCCCAGGACTAACCCCACTCAGGTTGCAGGGATAGAGTCTTAGTCTCAGACTCTTTCAGGAGCCAGAAGACTTAATGGTTGCAAAATAAAAAAGAAACCCTATATTGCAAAATGAGTAAATATTTAACATATTCTAAGCTGGAATCAAGATTGCCAGGAGAAATATCAATAACCTCAGATATGCAGATGACACCACCCTTATGGCAGAAAGCGAAGAAGAACTAAAGAGCCTCTCGATGAAAGTGAAAGAGGAGAGTGAAAAAGTTGGCTTAAAACTCAACATTCAGAAAACTAAGATCATGGCATCGGTCCCATCACTTCATGACAAATAGATGGGGAAACAGTGGAAACAGTGGCTGACTTTATTTTTTGGGGGGCTCCAAAATCCCTGCAGATGGTGACTGTAGCCATGAAATTAAAAGACACTTACTCCTTGGAAGGAAAGTTATGACCAAACTAGACAGCATATTAAAAGGCAGAGACATTAATTTACCAACAAAAGTCCATCTCGTCAAGGCTATGGTTTTTCCAGTAGTCATGTATGGATGTGAGAGTTGGACTATAAAGAAAGCTGAGTGCAGAAGAATTGATGCTTTTGAACTGTGGTGTTGGAGAAGACTCTTGAGAGTCCCTTGGACTGCAGGGAGATCCAACCAGTCCATCCTAAAGGAGATCAGTCCTGAATGTTCTTTGGAAGGACTGATGTTGAAGCTGAAATTCCAGTACTTTGGCCACCTGATGCAAAGAACTGACTCATTTGAAAAGACCTTGATGCTGGGAAAGATTGAAGGCAGGAGGAGAAGGGGACAACTGAGGATGAGATGGTTGGATGGCATCACTGACTCAATGGACATGAGTTTGAGTGGACTCCAGGAGCTGGTGATGGAAAGGGAGGCCTGGCGTGCTGTGGTTCATGGGGTTGCAAGAGATGGACATGACTGAACGACTGAACTGTTAGAACTGAAGTTTCACTAGTGGTGGAGAACCTGACTGCCAATGCTGGAGAGATAAGAAATGTGGGTTCAGTCCTTGGGTCTGGAAGATCCCCCAGAGGAGGGCATGGCAACCCACTCCAGTATTCTTGCCTGGAGAATCTCATGGACAGAGAAGCCAGGTGTCGACAGACTATAGGGTTTCTAAGAGTCGGACACGAGTGAAGCAACTCGGCATGCAAGTAGATATAAACCATTGCTTCTTTCAGAGGTAATTTTACTCTTAAAGGGCATTTTTGTTGTTGTTCAGTTACTCAGTCATATCCGACTCTGCAGCCCCATGGACTGCAGCAGGCCAGGCCTCCCTGTGCTTCACTATCTCCTGGAGTTTTCTCAAACTCTTGTCCATTGAGTCGGCGATGCCATGGAACCATCTTATCCTCTTTTGTCCCCTTCTTCTCTTGCCTTCAGTCCTCCCAACATCAGGGTCTTTTCCAATGAGCTGGCTCTTCACATTAGGTTGCCAAATTATCAGGGTTTCAAATTCAGCATTAGCTCTTCCAATGAATATTCAGGGCGAAGACTGAAAAAACCAGACCTACATAAAGAATCACTAGCGGTAGAATTTCAGAAAAAAACCAGAGAGCAGGAAGGTATGTTTTTGACAGGGCCTCTGCCTGGAGTTCCTTAATAATATCATATAGTTTCCAATGTTGAAAAAAACCCTAGAGCATGGGATCAAAGTCTTAGCTTTGGGCCCTAGTCCTAGCTCTATTTCTTACTACCTATTTTAATCATGGGCAAGCCCTTAATTCTTTGGATCTCAACTTTCTGATTTGCATATTCATTGTCAGAATAAATAAATAAATAAACAAGAAGGGCTCTTCTAGCTCTAATATTCTGTCATATTTCTACCATTCAACCACAAGAGCAGCCTATTCATTAAAGTTCATGAAACAGAGATTCCTTGCAAAAGTGAAATTCTCTGAGTGTTTAGGACATACATTCCCCTGAACTCCCCCTAATCCCTTGGAATGGAGAGAGATTCTACAGTATACATTCTGGGAAAAGGAGAGAAAAATAGTACCTATGTGGGAAAGATTTTACTATCAGTAGTGTTGTTTTTAAAAAGATAGAACATACATCTATTAAAAAAGTATAATTTGTGTTTACTAATTGCCAGTTGAAAATATTAGAATGATTAAAAATTAGACTTAAATAAGATTCAGTATTGGGCTTCCCAGGTAGTTCAGTGGTAAAGGATCTCTCTGCCAATGCAGGGAATGCAGGAGATGCAGGTTTGATCCCTGGGTTGGGAAGAACCCCTGGAAGAGGAAATGGCAACCCACTCAGTGTTCTTTCCCAAGAAAATCTCATGGACAGAGGAGACTGGTGGGCTATACAATCCATGGGATTGCAGAGTTGGACACAACAGAGTGACTGAATATACACACAAGGTTCAATATTGAGAAATTACAGGAAAGAGCACTGTATTTCTCGACTTAAATTGTTTACTAGGATAATAATTACAGCTAACGTTTATGGAGCATCTAAAATCTGCTAGCAGTTTTGCTATCCTTTCAAAAATTAAAGTTCAAAAGATTTTTGTATTATAAAATGAACCACCCATTTGACAGATTTTGAATCCAACTGATAATCAGTATATTGTGCCCAGACTCTTGCCTTGTTGTTCACTAGTGCTTTCCCAGACTGGCTTAATAAAAACTAGGTTAGCAACAGAAGATAGTCACCAAATATTCCAACGTTTGTATTGTCTTAGAGATGAAAGTAGTGAGTCCATATTCCATCATAAATCATTTTCCAAACTGTTTTTCAGGACAGGGTTCAAGTAGAACAGCCGATTTATTTCGGTCAGCTCTCTGACCTCTGTATTGAGTAATGTGTTACATGTAGAGGCTGGTTAGCAAACAATAGCTTTTGCTACAGAAATGCTGACTAAGGCCTCCTGCTAGACAGTCTGCATTGCTGCTTTTCTGTCCCTGGGGTAAAAGACACAAGCTTGTTGTGGAAATGACAGCTTTATTCCCACGACTGTTCACCCTAAGATCATCACAAAGGTGAGCTGTGTCTGTACACAGAATACATGCACACTCATACATTCACAGCTAGTCTTACTTGGTGAAATGACTTGTTGCTTCCAGGTCTGTATCTTGTGGACGAAGATTATTATACACATATTTCAGGTCTTGGATTCCGCTTAGCTCGGGCAACCCTGCATGTAACATCTTAGCAAAACAAACACACACAAACAAAACAACACAAAAAAATCTCAATAAATGTAAATAAAATCTCCATTCTTGTTTTCTGTAGATGAGGCATGTTCAGCAAGAGAAAATATAAATAATAAGAGCTCTAGTGTCCGAATTTCTGGATCCATGATTTAAAATCTAAACGATCTTGAATTTTCTCCTTTTTAAAGTGAATATAAAAATACTCAACATGTTCTGGGAGAATCAAGTAGTAATGATTAAGAAAGAGCTATACATATAAATGATAACACAAAAATTATATCACAATACCTATTTTTAAGAAGAAAAACTTAATCCCTCCAAACATGTAAGTGAAGCATCCAGGTCAAATGGTGTGTAAGGAAAGAAAAAAACTCATCTTTCTATTGCTTAATCTTATGCCCCATTCCTTTGCTTTTTAATCTTACGTTCTTTCATGAGTCAATGAATCTTACTATAAGAACATATTTTTCCTTAGTTAAGTAGTGACTAAATTTATTTAAAAATATTAAAACAATGAAACAAAGATTAAACCATACAAAGTTGTAGGTATTTTTTTTGCCAAACTTTGGGAAAATGCTCTGTTTAAATTATAGTGTATATTGAAGGGGTAATACTCTCTTTAGTTATAGGCAAACATCTTAGAAAAAAATAGATCTTTGAGATAAATGTGGGCTCTGAGGGGAAAAAAAATGTCATCAGTATCTCACGACTAAAATAAATTACTTCCTCCTCTGGAATAGAGGAAGGGAAGTTAAGAACAGTTGTGGGAAGTTAAGAAAAATGCTGTTGATCCTAAAAATAAAGAAAAAACTGAGGAACTTCCTTGAAGGCCTGGTGGTTAAGGCTTTGCCTTCCAATGAAGAGGGTACAGGTTTGATCCTTGGTTAGGAAGATAATATCACACCTTGCGGCCACCATACCAAAACATAAAACAGGAACAATATTGTAACACATTCAATAAAGACTTTTAAAAGGGTCTACATTTTTAAAAAAATCTAAAAAAAAAAAAAAGAATAAACTGAGAGCGTGGTTATGGAGGATGGCTGAAGTTGTCACTGACTTGGTGAAGTTCAAGTGAAAAAAAATGGATTTGAAACTATTTTCCCTTCCTACTCTTTCCACACAGGCTAAGGAACCAGCATAAATAGATGGACAGAGAGCAAGATATCTTCCATTTGTTCACAGACAGAGATCCAAGATAGATTTCAGGAACATTGGGTATCCTGTGGGTGAGTGACAAGAGATGGGGCTGAAAAGGCTAGGAATGTAGGATGTTTTAGCAATAGGAAATATTCTGTACTTTATCCTAAAGGCGAAGAAAGCTCCTTTCATATGAGTATAAAAAGAATGAATTGTGTTTGAGAAAGATCATCATGGTTACGTGTGAAAAATAAAGTGGGGCCAAATAAGAGGCTAGACTGGAGATTGTTGAGGAATGAAGAAAAGTTACTAGAGTTTAAATATACCTAGGGGATAGAATTGAGAAAACTAGGTGGTTGACTGGATATATTTGGCGGACTGGGTGGGGCCTAAAGCATAAATACAGATTTGGGGGTTATTAGCATACAGATATTGGAGAAGGAAATGGCAGCCCACTCCAGTGTTCGTGCCTGGAGAATCCCAGGGAGAGGGGACCTGAGTGGGCTGCCATCTGTGGGGTCGCACAGAGTCGGACATGACTGAAGCGACTTAGCAGCAGCAGCAGCAGCAGCAGCATACAGATAGTAATTGAAACCATGGGAATGGATTAGGTTGTCCTGGGAAGTTGTCAGCTGTTTTTCCCCATGGATGACCCAGCATCTTAAATTCATGATATCTAAAGCTGAGCAAATTTTCTTCTCCTATAAACTCTTCCTCCGGCTTCTTATTTCATATCTCACTGCCACCGTTGTCCAAATAACAAGAAGTGAATGTGTTAGTCACTCAGTTGAGTCTGCGACTCCAAGGACTGTAGCCCATGAAGCTCTTTGTCCATGGCATTCTCCAGGAGAGAATACTGGAGTGGGAAGCCATTCCCCTCTCCAGGAGATCTTCCTGACCCAGGGCTCAAACCCAGGTCTCCCACATTGGAGGCAGATTCTTTACTGTCTGAGATACCAGGGAAGCCCATAGTAACAAGAAATTCAAATCTTATTTGAGTTTCTCTTCTTCCTGATTCCCCATGACAATCCTCCCTTGCAATTATTGTTCCAGCTCAGCTCCCCATCTTCATTTGCTTAGATAACTTGAATAGCCTTTTTTCTGGCTCTTCAATCCTTATCTCTCTAATTACATAATTTCTAAGTTATCTGTCTAAAATCCAAGCTACATGGATTTTAGCATGAGGGTACTTCTTTCATCAAAAACAAAGACACTTCTAGGTTCTCAGATGGCTATATCTCAGGTGGCTATGTAAGTCCACAATTTTCATCCTGGTCATAAATGACTTTCTTAATCTAACTGTGATCTAACACTTCAACCTTACTTTCTACATAGGCCCCCACCTGTGCCACAGACTGGGTACACTTGGTCACCTCCATTTCTAACACGTGTCATGCCCATGGTCTTTAAGCCTTCATACATACTTATGATTTTCTTTCAGTCAGAATTCCTTTCCTCTCTTCCCTTGTCTTGACATTCTTTTTGAAGGTACATCTCAAATACTTCTTCCTCCTTGAAAGCACCACAGATGCTTTTGTAAGATTTCATAATTTGCTTTCTTTGTACAGTAATCCTATTTTGGTTACAGTTCTTTCAAAGAACTTATTGCTGCCTAGCTTTAACTACGTTTGGTTTGAGTGTATGTTTGTCACATTAGATTTTAAGTTCTTTGAGAATAGAAATTAAGTTTTTAGTCCATGTTGAATTGTCTATATTACATAACATGGTGCTTTGTAGTTAGAACTTAATGAACGTCTGAATTAATGAATCCGTGAGTGAATGAAAAAAATGTCTGACCCTGTAAGGCATTGGAAACCTACAGATAGAACTTCAATCCCAACGAACAAACTTAAAATCAACCATAGGGAGATACATTGCCAAGAGCAACTAAAACTTAGATTATTCTATCAGTTCTGTACTTAAGAGTTCCAGAGACATATGTGCACTTATTGTGACAGTGTCCCCCTTTAAAACACTGTCACTGTCTGTTTGCTAGGAACACCTAGAGCTGAATTCTTTTCTAGTTCCTCTGAATATTCTGAATTCACACATGTGCCTTTAGGACTATGTCAAACATTTCCTTGGGAAGTAGACCTTATACTTACTCCTTCCTACACACACACATACACACACACAGACCACACCAGTGGTCTGCCAAGTGTAGATGGCTTCAGATCCAAATTCTTTCCCTTTCATGTGGCTGATTAAAGGAAGCAAGTGCTAACTTTGCCCTTGCTGATGGGCTTAATTCCTTAGAAAGAGGGCTTTTAATGTTGCAACTCTGCACATGAGAGTGAGGATGGTCTCCAACTTGGGTGCACTTAGCCAGGTCTGTTCACTGACACAGAGATGTGGTTCAAGTGCCTGCCAGCTTAGATTCAGTTCAGTTCAGTTCTGTTCAGTTCAGTCACTCAGTCGTGTCCGACTCTTTGCGACCCCATGGACGCCAGGCCTCCCTGTCCATCACCATCTCCCGGAGTTCACGCAGACTCACGTCCATCGAGTCCATGATGCCATCCAGCCATCTCATCCTCGGTCGTCCCCTTATCCTCCTGCCCCCAATCCCTCCCAGCATCAGAGACTTTTCCAATGAGTAAACTCTTCGCATGAGGTGGCCAAAGTACTGTTTCAGCTTAGCTTCATTCCTTCCAAAGAAATCCCAGGTCCGATCTCCTTCAGAATGGACTGGTTGGATCTCCTTGCAGTCCAAGGGACTCTCAAGAGTCTTCTCCAACACCACAGTTCAAAAGCATCGATTCTTCGGTGCTCAGCTTTCTTCACAGTCCAACTTTCACATCCATACATGACCACAGGAAAAAAACTTTTCCAATGAGTAAACTCTTCGCATGAGGTGGCCAAAGTACTGTTTCAGCTTAGCTTCATTCCTTCCAAAGAAATCCCAGGTCCGATCTCCTTCAGAATGGACTGGTTGGATCTCCTTGCAGTCCAAGGGACTCTCAAGAGTCTTCTCCAACACCACAGTTCAAAAGCATCGATTCTTCGGTGCTCAGCCTTCTTCACAGTCCAACTCTCACATCCATACATGGCCACAGGAAAAACCATAGCCTTGACTAGACGGACCTTAGTCGGCAAAGTAAGACCTCTGCTTTACTTTAGTTGGGCTTCCCCGGTGGGCTCGGTGGTAGAGAATCTGCCTACAGTGCAGAAGATGTGTGTTAGATTGCAGGGTTGGGAAGATCCACTGGAGCGAGAAATGGCAACACATTCTAGTATTCTTGCCTGGGAAATCCCATGGAAAGAAGAACCTAGCAGGCTAAAGTTCATGGGGCCACAAGAATTGGACACGACTTAGTGACTAAATCACCAACAATAACCTTAATTGGGGGCAATAAGAAAGAGAAAGGGTGGCTAGTACAGATAAACAGATAACTTCCTTCTTAAAACATGGGAACATTAAAAAAAATTTTGTTAATTCTGTTTTTCTCTTACTGAATCCAAATCTATCTTGATAGTTTTGCTTCAGAAAGCAGGCATTCTTTGCCACCACGTAGAGAAGTTAGAACGATTTCTGCTGGGAAATATTGGATATAAAAATGGGTGTGATAAACATTTTAAACTGGGTGAATGGTCCCTATGTTCTTTGGGAGCCTTCCATAATGACTGCTATTGATTTTTTAATAAGAGAAAAGCTGATGAAATACAGGCTTTTATGTTAGTGAATCCAGCCAGCAACACTCTTGGGTCTCTACAGATGTTTCGCTTTTAAGCAAGATGGGAATTTCATGGATTATTTTCCCCTAGCTTTTCCCAGGAGTAAACAAAAAGGACTGTGAATATCTGGAAACGGGCTGTTCTCTACCAAGGATGAGCAATGAACTCCACAGCAGACACCAAATGTTTGTGTCTTATAATCCTTTGTTATTGACCATTCATGGAGGGCAGAATTTATGACCCATGTCAAGTACTTCTCAAGTCATAACTAGGTTATGGCACAGTAGATTAAGTTCTTTTTGAGTAAGTTAACACAGAAAGAGTCATTTGAGAGAGAGTTGAGGGAAATATAGATTACACACAGATGTAGACAGTAACCCCAAAGGAGTATATGTGTAGGCCAGAATTGGAATGGAAAAAAAAAACACAAAAACATAGCTTGGGGTGAAGAGAATGGGATTGATATATACACACTACTATTTATAAAATAGCAAAGGGAACTCTACTCAATACTCTGTGGTGACCTAGATGGGAAGGAAATCCCCCAAAAGAGTGAAAAGTCAGTATTAGTCGTTCAGTTGTGTCTGACTCTTTGCAACCCTATGGACTGCAGTCCATTAGGTTCCTCTGTCCATGAGATTCTCCGGGCAAGAATACTGGAGTAAGTTCTATTTCCTTCTCCAGGGATCTTATCAACCCAGAGATTGAACCCCAGTCTCCCACATTGCAGGCACATTCTTACCATTTGAGCCACCAGGGATGCCCACTAAAAATGTCAACAGAGTGTATATATGTATATAGATAACTGATTCACTTTGCTGTACAGCAGAAACTAACACAACATTGTTAATCAACTATACTACAATTAACAAACAAACAAACAAACAAACCCCAGAGCTTGGCACTGGTACTGTAGTTCTGACAATGGGTACTTCTTTTTCCAATAGACCATAAACTCCATGGGGACAACAATTCTGTTCATCCCTTTACAGATATATCTCCAGAGCCTAGCACAGTGACATAGATGCAGCCAATCTTCAACAAACATTTGTTGAGTGATAGAATAAATAACTAAATGCTGTAAAACAATCTTTTGTAAATGTAAATTTGGTCTTTATTTTATAAGAAGCTCTACCAGAGAAGATATGGTCTTGAAACCTTTACTGATGCTTTGTTTATCTACAGAACCCCATAAGAAAGAAATGTGAAGAGCAGAGAATCAAGAGGTAAGTCATCAGAAACAGAGATATAACATTGCTGTTTTACACAAGTGTGCAGGGTCACAAAAGAGCCGGAGATGACTTAGTGACCAAAAAGCAACAACGTTCATTTGTCTAATTGGTCCATTTCCCAGGTGAGGCTCAGTGGTAAAGAATCCGCCTGCCAATGCAGGAGACGTAGGGTTGATCCCTGGGTCAGGAAGATCCCCTGAAGCAGGAAATGGAAACCCACTCCAGTATGCTTCCCTGCAAAATTCCATGAACAAAGGAGCCTGGCACCAGGGCTCCCATCCATGGGGTCGCAGAGTTGAGCACGACTGAGCACGCATGCCCACGCTAACTGGCCCACATTGCATCTGATCTCTGTTTCAGTTTCTGTAAAAGTCGAAAGCTAAGATTGTAAGATTAATCTGAATTAGTATCACTCACTGCCAACTTTTCTTCCTTAGCCTAAAAGTCACACTTGAATAATTAAAACAGGGAATTTTTTTTGTAAATACTATTTACCAGAATCCTTCAATGTCTGATTTTAATGTTATTTTATGAAAAAATTATTTGACTACTTGAATAAGATATCACATATCTACTTCTTTAGATGAAATAACATTGTATATACTCTTTAATGACTATTTAATATATTATGACGCACATGCTAAAAGTTTTCTTTTTAGGTAAGTGGAAATGTTTATTAAAAGAAAAAAGCCCACCAATACCTTTTAGAATCTTTTTTTTCTTCAAAATGGTGTTCTTTCACATTATTTTAACAAGCTTGTCATTCAGCATAATTTTACTGTCAGCTAAGAAACAGTATAAAATGATATTTGTCCTTTTCTGCTTTGGGTTTATTTTTAAAATGTCTGTGACTGGTGGAAGCAGTTGTTAGAATACAGTACTCAGTCTTAGAAGGCAGTTACTTATAACATTTTAGACATTTAGGAAGGCTGGGTACCTAATTTGCTTGTGTACATGAATTTTTGTCTTCCTTATTAAACTGAAAATTTTAAGACTGAGAAGATATCATATGTTAATGTTTTCTCTACAGTTTCTGGCATATAGTAGGTACTCAAGAATTTATGTATTCATGAGCTAGACCCCATTAGAGTGAAAACGTTGATATCATCTAGATGTTTACTATGAAATGGAGTCAAGGTCATAGACTCAGTCCTTGTAGAGTCCTACCTGTGGCTTGAATACAATGAACTATAAACCATCTCATGATTATAATATGATCTAATATAATTGGGAGATAGAGTAAAATTCTACCAGTATGAATCACTGGCTATTACTGGAAAGTCAGTTTGACTCTGGAGATGGACAAAACTATATATATCCAGTTTACATGTGAAGTAACCTAAATGTCTTTCTATATGAAGGACTACATGTTTATAGAATATTTAGAAATTCATATTTTCAAGACAGAGAGGAAAGAAGTAAGGTCCATATGTTGTTTGAAAAGTGAAACAAGAATCAAAATCCAATCTTCACTGCAAGAAGGTCAGCATTTATTTAGTACTATGCAATAGAACTTTTCTGCTGTGATGGAAATATTTTATATTTGTGTTGCCCAATATGGTACCACTAGCTAGATGTGGCTGGTGAGTGAAATGTGAAATTTCAAGTGAAATGTGGTTAGTGAGACTAAGGAGGTGAATTTTAAATTTTATTCAATGCTAATTAAATTTAAATAACCAAGTGATTAGGGGATACTGTATGGACAATGCTCTTATAGGTTAACAAGGATCTAGTGTAATAATTGGATCCTACTATAGGACAGGTACTGTGCTGTTTATATTAATTATCTAATAGGGCTATTATGAAATGTAAATTAATTAGTACATATAAGGTACTTAGCATAAATGCTTATGCAAAATATTAAGCATTAGGTCATTTATTTATCAGTCCTACAAGGTAGATGCTATTACCTTTATTTAATAGATGAGGAAACAGAGTCTGACTGGAGTGAGTAACATATGCTGAGGAATATAGCCAGTAAAAAGCTAACTTAGAATTCAAACCTACTGTTAGCAGCATCTAGTAGAACTGTCATCTGATGGCAATAAACCAGTTTTTAAAAATTTATTTATTTTTAATTGAAGGATGGGGAAACAATGGAAACAGTAAGAGACTTTGTTTTTCTGGGCTCCAAAATCACTGTAGATGGTGACTGCAGCCATGAAATTAAAAGATGCTTGCTCCTTGGAAGAAAAACTATGACCAACCTTGACAGCTTATTAAAAAGCAGAGACATTATTTTGCCAACAAAGGTCCATCTAGTCAAAGCTATGGTTTTTCCAGTAGTCATGTATGGATGTGAGAAGTGGACTATAAAGAAAGCTGAGCAATGAAGAATTGATGTTTTTGAACTATGGTGTTGGACAGGACTCTTGAGAGTCCCCTGGACTACAAGGAGATCCAACCAGTCAATTCTAAAGGAAATCAGTCCTGAATATTCATTGGAAGGACTGATGCTGAAGCTGAAACTCCAATACTTTGGCCACCTGATGCAGAGAGCCAACTCATTAAGAAAGACCCTGATGCTGGGAAAAATTGAAGGCTGGAGGAGAAGGGGATGACAGAGGATGAGATGGCTGGATGGCATCACTGACTCAATGCACATGAGTTTTGAGTGAGCGCCGGGAGNGAAACTCCAATACTTTGGCCACCTGATGCAGAGAGCCAACTCATTAAGAAAGACCCTGATGCTGGGAAAAATTGAAGGCTGGAGGAGAAGGGGATGACAGAGGATGAGATGGCTGGATGGCATCACTGACTCAATGCACATGAGTTTTGAGTGAGCGCCGGGAGTTGATGATGGACAGAGAAACGTGGTGTGAAAGATAATTGCTTTACAGAATTTTGTTGCTTTTTGCCAAACTTCAACATGAATCAGTCACAGGTATACATATATCCCCTCCCTTTTGAACCTTCCACCCATCTCTCTCCCCACCCCACCCCTCTAGGTTGATACAGAGCCCTGTTTGAGTTTCCTGAGACACATAGAAAATTCCCTTTGGCTATTTATTTTACACATGGTAATGTAAGTTTCCATGTTACTCTCTCCATACAGCTCACCTTAAACCAGTTATTTTGATGATTGTACTGATTCCAACACCATGCTGATTTACAAAAGATGTATGTATCTCTTACAATTTGCTGCAGTTATTAGCATATATGTATGTGCCCATAGGAATCACCACATTTCCCTTCCAGGAGATATTTCTCTCAGATCCCTCTCCTCTCACCCTGACATTTGGTTGGTCCATTGGACAGTGGAATGAAACATTAAAAATTCCTCTGTTGGCTAACAGAGAACACCCAGGACTATGATGCATAGACTCAAATGTGCTACTCTAGAGTCCAGTTGCTAGCAAGTCATCTTACATTTTTGACTCAGTTTCCCCTGGAAAATAAGCAAGTGGTCAAAGGGATTGGGAGGAAAATCAGGAAAAATCCTTGCTTGTTCTACATCATTGGGTTGCCATATGTGAAAATGAGATAATACTTTTAAAATACTTTTGAAAAAACCCTGAAGCACTGTGCAACTGATATAATATTCTAAATTACTGTCCTTGATCTTTAATCAAAATATACTGAAATAACCCCTGAATATGTCAATATTATTGTGAAGAGAAAGGTTTGAGACAATGACTGTGAATTAATGTTATGAACTGTTAAGAAATGTATTGGCAAGATGTACAACGGTACTTTTAGTTTGTTTATTCCATTCCATTTTGAGTAGCTCTTTGGGGAACTCTAAACCATTAGCAAAGATAGACAACTGAAAGAGAGAAATAAGTGAAGCTTATTATTTCTGTTAATTCCCCAAGAGACTTACCATTTCTAGCAGGTTCAAGAGCAGCCGGCTGTGTCTTCTGACAATATTATAAGCTCGACAGCAGAGCTCCACAAAATCTTGGAAATGCTGTGGGGTTTTCCCACCCTCTGTAATAAAGTACTCCATCTCTGAAGTAAAAATAAAAGGGGCTCGGTCCCTATAAGCAAAAAAAAAAAAAAAAAAAAGAAAAAAAAAAAAAAAA
>SJYX01004653.1:178584-287576 GCA_006410675.1 Oreotragus oreotragus
ACCTTAGTCGGCAAAGTAATTTCTCTGCTTTTCAATATGCTATCTAGGTTGGTCATAACTTTTCTTCCAAGGAGTAAGCGTCTTTTAATTTAATGGCTGCAGTCACCATCTGCAGTGATTTTGGAGGCCCCCAAAATAAAATCTGACACTGTTTCCCCCGTTTCCCCATCTATTTCCCACGACGTGATGGGACTGGATGCCATGATCTTCGTTTTCTGAATGTTGAGCTTTAAGCCAACTTTTTCACTCTCCTCTTTCACTTTCATCAAGAGGCTTTCTAGTTCCTCTTCACTTTCTGCCATAAGAGTGGTGTCATCTGCATGTCTAAGGTTATTGCTATTTCTCCCAGCAATCTTGATTCCAGCTTGTGTTTCTTCCAGTCCAGCGTTTCTCATGATGTACTCTGCATAGAAGTTCAATAAGCAGGGTGGCAATATACAGCCTTGACGTACTCCTTTTCCTATTTGGAACTAGTCTGTTGTTCCATGTCCAGGTAGCTATATTTCATTTTATACTAGGTACAATAAAAATATTGATCAGAAAGGAGGAAATATGACCAGACACTGTTAGTATGGGGTTGTGAAAAACTGGACATGACTTGGCGACTGAACAACAATACCTAGCTCTTAGAATTGCTGTGAGGACTAAGACCATATACAGAAAGGCCAGACACAGAGAGAGCTACACATCTGTGAATGCATATGAGAGGTTCATGCAGAGGGCACAGACTGTAGCCTTGCCAGCTAGGCAAGGCTATTCAACCACTTACTAGTTCTACAACCCTGAACAAGTCACTTGGCCTCTGAGTGGCTAAATCTCTTCCTCTGTAAAATGGGAATAAGAGCACTTGACTCCTTGGATAGTTGAGAGGATTAAATGAGTAAAAGTACTTAAAACATAGCCTGGCCTATAGTAAACACTCACTAATTTTAAATACTGTCTTAGTCTCCAAACTAATAAAATTATTATTGGAGCTGAACCTAGTCATAGCTAAATCTCTCTTTCTCTTCAAAAATTCTATGTGTGAGATCCTATCTATCCTTAAATGTTTAATTTACTTCCAGCTTCTCCATGTGATCTCTCTGGCTGCATAAGCCCTTAAGTGGACATTTGAATCTGGCAGCATTTTTTATAAATCATTCAACCATGGGTTCATCACTACAGGTAACATTTCAGCAAAATTTTAGACTTCTATAATCAGAAAAAAACCTTAATTTTATATATAAAAGTCTTCTAATTATTTTTCTTACTCTTTATAGTATATTGGCTATACTGAGTGAAGATTTTGAAATAATTTTGAAAGAGTCTCAAACTTTACAGCTTCCTGAAATTGTATTTTTCAGTGTGATAGATATGCTTTTCTCATTGATAGAGAAAAATGTGTCTGACCAAATTGATTTCTCTTGAAAAAATTTTTAGTTATGCTTAACTTCCCGTGATAACATATTTCAAATATGTAAAAGAAACATATACAAATTAGAGAAAATATATAAACTAAAAGAAAGAACTGAAAGTGAACTGAAAGATGAACTCCCCAAGTTGATAGGTGCCCAATATGTTACTGGAGATCAACGGAGAAATAACTTCAAAAGAATGAAGGGACAGAGCCAAAGCAAAAGCAACACCCAGGTGTGGATGTGACTGGTGATAGAAACAAGGTCCGATGCTATAAAGAGCAATATTGCATAGGAACCTGGAATGTCAGGTCCATGAATCAAGGCAAATTGAAAGTGGTCAAACAAGAGATGGCAAGAGTAAACCTCGACATTCTAGGAATCAGCGAACTAAGATGGACTGGAATGGGTGAATTCAACTCAGATGACCATTATATCTACTACTGTGGGCAGGAATCCCTTAGAAGAAATGGAGTAACCATCATGGTCAACAAAAGAGTCTGAAATGCAGTACTTGGATGCAATCTCAAAAATGACAGAATAATCTCTGTTTGTTTCCAAGGCAAACCATTCAGTATCACGGTAAACCAAGTCTATGCCCTGACCAGTAATGCTGAAGAAGCAAATGGAACGGTTCTATGAAGACCTACAAGACCTTTTAGAACTAACATCCCCAAAAGATGTCCTTTTCATTATAGGGGACTGGAATGCAAGTGTAGGAAGTCAAGAAACTCCTGGAGTAGCAGGCAAATTTGGCCTTGGAGTATGAAGTAGGGCAAAGGCTAATAGAGTTTTGCCAAGAGAATGCACTGGTCATAGCAAACAATCTCTTCCAACAACACAAGAGAAGACTCTACATATGGATATCACCAGATGGTCAACACTGAAATCATATTGATTATATTCTTTGCAGCCAAAGATGAAGAAGCTCTATACAGTCAGCAAAAACAAGACTGGGAGCTGACTGTGGCTCAGATCATGAACTCCTCATTGCCAAATTCAGACTGAAATTGAAGAAAGTAAGGAAAACCACTAGACCATTCAGGTATGACCTAAATCAAATTGCTTATGATTATACAGTGGAAATGATGAACAAATTTAAGGGATTAGATCTGATAGACAGAGTACCTGATGAACTATGGATGAAGGTTCAGGACATTGTACAGGAGGCAGTGATCAAGAACACGCCCAAGAAAAAGAAATGCAAAAAGGCAAAATGGTTGTCCGAGGAGGCCTTACAAATAGCTGAGAAAAGAGGCGAAAGGTGAAGGAGAAAAGGAAGGGTATACCTATTGATGCAGAGTTCCAAAGAATAGCAAGGAAAGATGAGAAAGCCTACCTCAGTGATCAATGCAAAGAAATAGAGGAAAATAATAGAATGGGAAAGACTAGAGATCTCTTCAAGAATATTAGAGATAGCAAGGGAACATTTCATGCAAAGATGGGCTCAATAAAGGACAAAAAGGATATGGACCTGCCAGAAGCAGAAGATATTAAGAAGATGTGGCAAGAATACCTAGGAGAACTGTACAAAAAATATCTTCATGACTCAGATAATAACGATGGTGTGATCACTCACCTAGAGCCAGACATCCTGGAATGTGAAGTCAAGTGGGCCTTAGGAAGCATCACTATGAACAAAGCTAGTGGAGGTGATGGAATTCCAGTTGAGCTATTTCAAATCCGAAAAGATGATGCTGTGACAATGCTGCACTCAATATGCCAGCAAATTGCANGATGGTGTGATCACTCACCTAGAGCCAGACATCCTGGAATGTGAAGTCAAGTGGGCCTTAGGAAGCATCACTATGAACAAAGCTAGTGGAGGTGATGGAATTCCAGTTGAGCTATTTCAAATCCGAAAAGATGATGCTGTGACAATGCTGCACTCAATATGCCAGCAAATTGCAAAACTCAGCAGTGGCCACAGGACTAGAAAAGGTCAGTTTTCATTCCAGTCCCAAAGAAAGGCAAGGCCAAAGAATACTCAAATTACCACACAGTTGCACTCATCTTACACAGTAGAAAACTAATGTACAAAATTCTCCAAGTCTTCAGCAGTATGTGAATCGTGAAATTCCAGATGTTCAAGCTGGTTTTAGGAAAGGCTGAGGAACCAGAGATCAAATTGCCAATACCTGTTGGATCATTGAAAAAGCAAGAGAGTTCCAGAAAAACATCTACTTCTGTTTTATTGACTACACCAAAGCCTTTGACTGTGTGGATCACAACAAACTGGAAAATTCTTGGAGATAGGAATACCAGACTACCTTACCTGCCTCCTGAGAAATCTGTATGCAGGTCATGAAGCATCAGTTAGTACCGTACATGGAACAATAGACTGTTTCCAAATCAGGAAAAGAGTACGTCAAGGCCGTATATTGTCACCCTGTTTATTTAACATATATGCAGAGTCCATAATGAGAAACACTGGGCTGGATGAAGCACAAGCTGGAATCAAGATTGCTGGGAGAATTATCAATAACCCCAGATATGCAGATGACACCACCCTTACGGCCGAAAGTGAAGCACTAAAAAGCCTCTTGATGAAAGTGAAAGAGGAGAGTGAAAAAGTTGGCTCAATACTCAGCATGCAGAAAACTAAGATCATGGCATCTGATACCATCATATCATGGCAAATGGATGAGGAAACCATGGAAACAGTGACAGACCTTTTCTTTTGGGGCTCCAAATTCATTGCAGATGGTGACTGCAGCCATGAAATTAAAAGACGCTTGCTCCTTGGTAGAAAAGTTATGACCAACCTAGACAGCATATAAAAAAGCAGAGACATCACTTGGCCAACAAAGGTCTGTCTAGTTAAAGCTATGGTTTTTCCAGTAGTCATGTATGGATGTAAGAGTTGGACTATAAATAAAGCTGAGTGCCGAAGAATTGATGCTTTTGAACTGTGGTGTTGGAAAAGACTCTTGAGAGTCCCTTGGACTGCAAGGAGATTCAACTCATCCATCCTAAAGGAGATCAATCCTGGGTGTTTATTGGTAGGACTGATGTTGAAGCTGAAACTTCAATAATTTGGCTACCTGATGTGAAGAGCTGACTCATTTGAAAAGACCCCAATGCTGGGAAAGATTGAGGGCAAAAGGAGAAGGGGATAACAGAGGATGAGATGGTTGGAATGGCAACCCAATGGACTTGGGTCTGGGTGGACTCCAGGAATTGGTGATGGATAGGGAGGCCTGGCATGCTGCGATTCATGGGGTCGCAAAGAGTTGGACACGACTGAGCAACTGAACTGAACTGAAGTGAATTTTAGCTATGTTTAAATATTATGATAGTCTAAACTGTGGCATCTTTTCTATATGATTTGCATGCCTCACTTCTGAGAAATTTCAAAAAATACTTAGAATTTGACTAAGATTTTTCTATAAACAGTAGGAAGCCTCACATATGGAACAGAACGCTACCCCAGCCCGACAAGCTATAAGTATTGTAGCTAGACTGTGATTTATAAGTCTACTCAAATGTGACCACAATCCCAAGTTGCAGAATTAATGTATTGGAGCCTGTGTCTGAAGTTAAAGCAATACTCATAAGTCTGAGATATAAATTGATTGTGGCAAGAGGGAAGATTGGAAACTATTTGATCTCTTAGAGTCTATACTGTACTGCATTCTGAATCATATGTTGGAAATCTCTCACTTATAGCTATACAAATAAACCAGAAATTCCTTACTGTGACTATCCTTTTTTTTTCCTTTTCTTTTCTTTTCCAGACAAGTGGTTTTACTATTACCTGCCTAAGCCCTAACTATTTGTGCTTCTGTACATTTTACCTGTATAGTTTGCCATTTCTGGATATGTTTTTTTTCCCCCTCTTAATATCCTTATTCTAAGAAACCAGGATCAAAAGTTTTTGTAATAAGTTTTCTCTAATTAATCTTTCCTTTGCTGATTTCTCCTTACTCTGCCTTATCCTTTTGCTTAGTCCTACAGCTAATATATTTTATTTTATATAGTATCTAGTAATCGCATTGGAGAAGGAAATGGCAACCCACTCTGGTGTTCTTGCCTGGAGAATCCCAGGGACGGGGGAGTCTGGTGGGCTTCCGTCTATGGGGTCGCACAGAGTCAGACACAACTGACGTGACTTAGCAGCAGCAGCAGCAGCAGTAATCTCATGAATTTCCCTCAATGATCTGTATGATTTTCAAGGGAACATGAAGTATTTTATTTTACCTTTATATTTTTTAATATCTCAAACAATATTTTTTGATGTAACAATGAATGCAACAGTAAATAAATATAAGCTCACACAGTGAAGAGCTTAGATGATTTAACATTTATGAGGGAAGATGGTGTAAACAAACTTCTTTTTATGATTCTGTCATTTTGTTGTCAAATTTAATCTTTTTATTAACTTATGATCAGTCTTTCCCTGAAATGATTATTCTGTAAAAATGCTGGGAGTATTTTGTATAAATTTTCAATATAGGTAGGAAGTAAGTAGTAGTTTAAAAATGTATATATACTTGGGAAATTTAAGGATATTTCTCTTATAAATAAATACCAATTACTGAGACAAATTCTCTTGGTATGGGAAGCAGCAGGACAGCTAATAATTTGCTTTTTGTTATTACTTATGCATAAACTTCCCTTTTAACTGTACTATAGATATAAGCTCCTTGTATCAGGTCACTAGAATACCAAGGTCATCACCATTAACTATATACAGATTCTTACTGCACTGAGGGCACACAGAGATTTAGGAAATGTCTCCTCCCCGGGCTCCCAGGTGGCTCAGTGGTAAAGAATCCATCTGCCAATGCAGGAGACGCAAGTTCGATCCTTGGGTTGGGAAGAACCTCTGGAGAAGGAAATGGCAACCTGCTCCAGTATTCCTGCCTGGAGAATTCCATAGACAAAAGAGCCTGGTGGGCTACAGTTCATGGGGTCTCAAAGAGTCGGACACAACTTAGTGACTGAGCATGCCTGCACACTCTGCTCCTTAGATTATTTCAATCTATCTAGAGAGGCATGCATCTAAAATGTTAGCATACTATAGGTATTTATCAACAAATATTTAATAGGCATCTATAATGGACGGCTAATATATGGAAGGTTAATAGATGGTGATTTCAGCCATGAAATTAAAAGACGCTTACTCCTTGAAAGGAAAGTTATGACCAACCTAGATAGCATATTGAAAAGCAGAGACATTACTTTGCCGACTAAGGTCTGTCTAGTCAAGGCTGTGGTTTTTCCAGTGGTCATGTATGGATGTGAGAGTTGGACTGTGAAGAAAGCTGAGTGCTGAAGAATAGATGCTTTTGAACTGTGGTGTTGGAGAAGACTCTTGAGAATCCCTTGAATTGCAAGGAGGTCCAACCAGTTCATTCTAAAGGAGATCAGCCCTGGGATTTCTTTGGAAGGACTGATGCTAAAGCTGAAACTCCAATGCTTTGGCCACCTGATGTGAAGAGTTGACTCATTGGAAAAGACTGTGATGCTGAGAGGGATTGGGGACAGGAGGTGAAGGGGACGACAGAGGATGAGATGGCTGGATGGCATCACCGACTCAATGGATGTGAGTTTGAGTGAACTCTGGGAGTTGGTGATGGACAGGGAGGCCTGGTGTGCTGCATTTCATGGGGTTGCAAAGAGTCGGATACGACTGAGTGACTGAACTGAACTGAACTGAACTAAATAGGTAAGTGGAGGTTAAAGATTTTAAAAACCAATACCCTAAAAGCAATGAAAATTTACTGAATAATAGCAATAGTTTTTGAAAAGATCTTTCCAGCTGTAATATGGAAAAGAACGTAAAACAGGGAGGGTGTATGTGGGCAGATCAGGTAAGAGGTATTTGCAGAAGGTTTTGATTAGAGGTGAGAGTTGTTTTGATTAGAATTGTGGCATGCAGATACAGAAAAGTGTGTGTGTGTGTGTGCTTAGTCATGTCCAACTCTTTGCAACTCCATGAACTGTAGCCCGCCTGTCTGCTCTGCCTGTGGAATTTTCCAAGCAAGAATAGTGGAGTGGGTTGCCACTCCCTTCTCCAGGAGATCTTCCTGACCCAGGGATTGAACGCAGGTCTCTGGCATTGCAGGTGGATTCTTTACCATCTCAGCCACCAAGGAAATATCTGGATACAGTGAAGTGCAAAGAATTAAAAACTACTTTGAAGAAAAAAATCAAGAGGACTCCATGATGGTTAAAATAGAAGCAAAAAGAAGAGCTAAGAACTTTATATTTTTGGCTTGTGTATCAGGAAGGTGACAGTGTAACATTCAGAATGGGCTCAGTTTGAATAAGTTACCTTTGAGACTTACAAGAACAGAGGATAAGGAGTTATTGCAACACTTACTTCTGGACCACAAAGAAAGGATATAAACTGGAAGTAAAATTTTGTGACTTTTGGGAAGATTGAATAGGCATATTTTTCCTTATTCCTCCCACTAAGTACACAAAACCCCTTGGAAATTATATATAAAACAAATATAAGAAGATTCTTAAAGGGTGTAGAGAAGAGGAGAGACTTAATAGGGACCTCATATCTCAAGGAACAACATATATATCTGCCTCACATGTTCCAAACGTAGAGCTCAAGAAGCCAGTAATATGGGAATGCCAGTGGATGTAGGCAAAAACATAGTCAAAAGAAGGCCTGCTCTCTCTAGCCAAAGGACCAGGAAAGGGTAGCTTGACAAGGCAGAAAATGTTTAAACAATAACCACTCTACTCCAGCCAAATATCACAGAAAAGACTGTGACTATACTCCCTTACCACACTAGAATAGGTGAATAGTGGGGAGCTTAAATTTCCATGCTCACAAGGCTGTATTGAGGTACCTCAGTTCCCTTTCCAGGGGGTATCAGGGACAGGTGAGTAAGGAGCTAGGTATTGGTGGAGGAAGAGATACATAGATCAGTGGGAAAGGATAAATAATGCAGGAATACTAATTTATATAGCCAAGGTTATGGTTTTTCCAGTAGTCATGTACAGATGTTAGACTGTACTGAGCACTGAAGAGTTAATGCTGTTGAATTGTAGTGCTTGAGAAGACCTTTGAGAATCCCTTGGACAGCAAGGAGATCAAACAGTCAATCCTAAAGGAAATCAGTCTGAATATTCACTGGAAGCACTGATTCTGAAGCCGAAGCTCCAATACTTTGGCCACCTGACTCAAAGAGCTGACTTACTGGAAAAGACCCTGATGCTGGGAAAGGCTGAGAGCAGGATGAGAAGAGGGTGACAGAGGATGAGATGGTTGAATGGCATCACTGACTTGATGGATGTGAATTTGAGCAAACTCTAAGAGACAGTGAAGGACAGGGAAGCCTGGCATGCTGCAGTCCATAGCATCACAAAGAGTTGGATAAAACTAAGTAACTAAACAACAACAGGCTCAAATAAATATGCCCAAATGATTTTTGAAGAAGGGGCAAAGACAATTTAATGGAAAAATATTTCAGTCTTTTGACCAGATGACACTGTAACAATCACACATCCATAGGCAAAAATATAAACTTTGATCTAAATCTCATACCTAATATAAAAATTAACTTAAATGGATTATAGACTTAAATACAAAATATAAAAACAAAATTTCTTGGAAGAGAACACAAAAGAAAATTTTGGAGCTATGCAAAAAGTTTTTATAAGGATGAAAAGGAAAGTTATACACTGAGAAACAATGTTTGCAAATCCCATAGCCAGCAGAGGAGCAGTGTCTAGAATATGTAAAGAACTCTCAAACTTTAACAGTAAAAAAACAAAGAGTATAATTAGAAAATGGGCAAAAGACATGAAGTGTTTCATGGAAGAAAATATGCAATAAATAAGCACATGAACAATGGTTGACATCATTAGTTATTGTGTATGTGTGCGTGTTGGGGGGGAGGTACTCAGTCATGCGTGTGCTC
Source organism: Oreotragus oreotragus (assembly GCA_006410675.1). NCBI lineage: Eukaryota > Metazoa > Chordata > Mammalia > Artiodactyla > Bovidae > Oreotragus > Oreotragus oreotragus. The sequence goes on from SJYX01004653.1 coordinate 187,865, forward strand.
AGTAGTGTTCGAATCTTTGTGACCCCATGGACTATAGCCCTCCAGGCTCCTTTGTCCATGGGATTCTCCAGGCGAGAATGCAGGAGTGGGTTGCCATGTCCTCCTCCAGGGGATCTTCCTGACCCAGGGGTTGAATCCATGTCTCCTGCATTGGCAGGTGGATTCTTTACCACCGAGTCACCTGAGAATCCCCATTAGTTATTAGGGAAAAGCAGATTAAAGCCACATGACATGCCCATAAGAATGACTATATAGTTAATGACCATGCCAAATGCTGGTAAGAACATGGAGGAAATGGATAACTCATACATTGATGGTGAAAATGTAAGTAGTACAGCCACTCTGGAAAACCACCTGGCAGTTTATGAGCAACAACATGAGCTATCATACAATCCAGAAATTATACTTTTGGGATTTTGTCTCAGAGAAATGAAAACATATTCACATAGAAACCTATATGTGAATGTATAAAGCAGCTTTCCTTGTAATAGCTAGAAACTGGAAATAACACAAATGTTCTTCAATGGGTGAATAATTAAACAAACTATGGTATATCTACACCATGTAATATTATTTGTCAATAAAAAGAACAAAGTACTGATACACATAACAGTTTGGATGACTCTCCAGTAAATTATGCTATGTGAAAAAGGTCAGTCCCCAAAGTTACATTATTGTATGACTTAATTTATATAATACTCTTGAAATGACAAAATTATCGAAACGGAGAACAAATTAGTAGTTGCCAGGGGCTAAGGATGGAGAGAGATAGGGGGTGAGAGAGAAATAGGGCAACATGGAGGCTCTGGGGGTGATGAAGCTATTCTGTATCTGGATGGTATCAATATTAAGAAGCTGGTCATGATATTGTACTGTAATTTTATAAGATGCTACCAGTGAGGGAAACTGATAAGGGGCACATGTAATCTCTTTGCATTATGTGTTAAAACTACATGTGAATCTGCAAGTATCTCAAAATAAAATGTTCAATTAAACTTTGTAAGAGTCATATGGATATAAATATTGATAAGGCCTTGGATGTAGCTGACAGCAGTGTGCTGGAGACAGGACAGTGAGAAGAGAAAGAAAAGGGCTAAGATGAATCTCCAGGAATCTGACATCTAGTGGCTTGGGTAAAGGAAGTCACCCTGCATTGGACATTCCTGGGGGAGAAATCTAGAAGGGAAGCAAAGATCATCACTATTCTGAAGATGGAATAGTTAACACTATTGAAATATGCAAATAAATTAGGTAAAATGGAGAATAAATAATGTGCATGCTAAGTCACTTTAGCTGTGTCTCTTTGCAACCCTATGGACTGTAGCCCACCAGGCTTCTCTGTCCATGGAATTCTCCAGGCAAGAATACTGGCGTGGGTTGCCATTTCCTTCTCCAGGGGATCTTCCCAACCCAGGGTTGGAACCTGAGTCTCATATGTCTCCTGCATTAGCAGGAGGGTTCTTAACCACTAGCACCACCTTGGAAGCCCAAATAATGTTGGGTTTAGCACAGTGAAGGTCACTGATTTTATCAAGTAATGAAGAATAAAACCAGTTTGAAGTGGGGAATCTGAGGTAAGAAATGTAGATCAGGAGTTTAGATGCCTCTTTCACGAAATTTGTGAAGGTGAGCAAAATGCATGGAAATGGGGGTTTGAGGCAAGGTCATTTAAACTTTGGAGAAATAAGCATATTTAACAGTATTATTTAAAAGAGAGAGGGAATTCTGTGGAGGTCCAAAGGTTAGGACCTTGTGCTTTCACTGCCATAAAGTGTGAAAGTGTTAATTACTCAGTCATGTCTGACATTTTGCGACCCCATGGATTATAGCTCATCAGGCTCCTCTGTCCATGGAATTCTCCAGGCTAGAATACTGGAGTGGGTTGCCATGCCCTCCTCCAAGGGATCTTCCTGACTCAGGGATTGAACCCACATCTCCTGCTTTGCAGGTGGATTCTTTACTGTCTGAAGCCCCAGGGAAGCAATGGCACAGGTTCAATTCCTGGTTGGGGAACTAAGATCCTGTAAGTCGCACAGTGTGGCCAATAAATATATAGATAGGTGAGGAGTGCAGGGAAGTATGAATTCTTGGTAGTATAATGCAGCAGTCCCCAGCCTTTTTGGTACCAGGGACCGGTTTTGTGGATGACAATTTTTCCATGGATGGGGGTAGAGGTGTTTGGGGATGATTCGAGTGCATTACATTTGTTGTGCACTTTATTTCTACTATTACATCAGCTCCACCTCAGATCATCAGCCATTAGGTCCAGTATAATGTATGTAAGAAGGTGAGAAGGAGATGGCTCCAAAGCACAGATGGAGGGACTGGCTTTGGAAAGGAAAAACAAATTGTCTATTATCACAACAAGAAAGAAGTTGTGATGTAAATATAAGTTTCTGAGTGTTGTATTGAGTACAAAAGCAGACTCTATTCTGTTTCCCTTTTCTTTTTTTTTCCCACAATAAAGTAAGAGGTGTGGCTGTCTGTGTAAAATAAGGAGTAGTAAACAGCGGGCTGGAGAGACTGGAGGTTTATCCTGCAAGGATAAGTGTAGTAGGATTGCTGGGCCATGTGGATGGCCCATTGGAAACCAAGCACATCTACCCTGTTGTGCTGAGGCTTTCCTGTAGTGCAAAACTGCTGAGTGTCAGTAGCCCTGGCAGTGGAGACAACCCTATTCTGAAATACAGTATTAATGAAATGGACCAAACATGCCAACTGCAATGGCTGTGCCCTGAAATGGCTGTGGTGCAGTCTCCTTAAAATGAGCATTCTTCCATTTATTGAACTGTTCCTTAAACAAATAGGTACATACTTGAAAAATGAATGATGTTGGATTTTAAGGTGTCAAGCACATAACCTATTTGAGGACACAATAATTCACAGAAGCAACTTCCTCAGATGTGAATTATGCAATCTAAATGTTAATAGTACCTCTGGGCTTCACCCCAGTGGTTCAGAGTGGTCTTTGGCTATATCAAGTTCAACAAAACAGTTCCTGCTGAGCTCGGAAAATTAGAGTCACATCCCTTGAGCACTTAATTTCTGTTAGATTAATGACTTTGTTAGATTTTTCTTAAAATTAAGAAAAAAAAGGGGGGGGTGAGCAATCGTGCCTGAGTCTTCATTTATAAAAGAGCATATTGCCTATCATAGACAAGGGAGTGGCCCTGTTGCTGTCACACTTGGTCCTAGTGTTGAATGCCTCTTACCATACAACCATCTTGTGACACATTTGATTATAGTTGCTAAGGTCTTTAATTTAATATATACAATGGCCATAAATGCAGGATAACTATGTCATTTTGTACTAGCTAAAGAAACAGCCAACTTTCCCAGTGCTGAAGAGGAAACGTTGTGTTGGAATTACAGAGAAACAGGATTACCAAATTCCTACATGGCATCCTCCCAAGGGTACCACCACCCAATGACTAGGACTCTGAACAAATTATAATGATGAAGACTTCTATCTTAGTTCTTGATTGATAAATTAGAGAAAATAACAGTAATGTCCTCAAAGACTTTTGTAAGAATTAATTAAGATAGCATATTCAAAAGCAGAGACATTACTTTGCCAACAAAGGTCCGTCTAGTCAAGGCTATGGTTTTTCCTGTGATCATGTATGGATGTGAGAGTTGGACTGTGAAGAAAGCTGAGCACCGAAGAATTGATGCTTTTGAACTGTGGCGTTGGAAAAGACTCTTGAGAGTCCCTTGGACTGCAAGGAGGTCCAACCAGTCCATTCTGAAGGAGATCAGCCCTGGGATTTCTTTGGAAGGAAGGATGCTAAAACTGAAACTCCAGTACTTTGGCCACCTCATGCGAAGAGTTGACTCATTGGAAAAGACTCTAATGCTGGAAGGGATTGGGGGCAGGAGGAGAAGGGAATGACAGAGGATGAGAGGGCTGGATGGCATCACTGAATCGATGGACGCGAGTCTGAGTGAACTCCGGGAGTTGGTGATGGACACGGATGCCTGGCATGCTGCGATTCATGGAGTCGCAAAGAGTTGGACACGACTGAGCGACTGAACTGAACTGAACTGAATGCATATCAAGTACTGACAAGTCTTTAAAGGATAATTTTGAATCTCTCCTTTAGAATCTGCTCCCTCCTACTAGATGACATAGCACCACACTGAGAAGCACTGCTTTCTACCACTCCCAGAGGTATTTCACAGCAATTTGAGAAACGCTATGTGTTTCAGTATTGATGATGGAGGCAGGGAATATGAAGTGTGCGTTGGAAAGACAGAGAATTCAGCAAGGATTCATGGTGGTAGAATTTGCTATACTCTGTGGACATACTTTTAATTTCCTTTTATAGGATTAAAGTGTGAAGGTGTTAGTCACTCAGTCATGTCTGACTCTTTGGGGCACCTTGGACTGTAGCCCACCAGACTCCTCTGTCCATGGAATTCTCTAGGCAAGAATACTGCAGTGGGTAGCCATTCCTTTCTGTAGGGGATTTTCCTGACCCAGGGACTGAACTGGGGTCTTTTGCATTGCAGGTGGATTCTTTACCATCTGAGCTACTGGGGAAGCCCTTTTATAGGATAGTTCATCTAGTATTTACTTGAGCAACTGATAAAGCCAGTAAGTGGATACATACAAAAGGACATACACAAGTTTGAAAGGCTCCAGTGCTGAACACATGTTTGTACATTGCCCTGCAATGTGGGACTCAGTAATGAGGCACATTTTATTTCTACTACTGAAATTATTATTACTAATTTCATGAATCAAAAATGTTTTTGTACCCAAGAAGTATCATTGTCACATTAAAATATATTGTTTTAAAGATTTTTAAAAGCTCCAGATTGCCACCATGGTGGATGGTGATCTTAGCGCACAAATAAGTGGGGAATCTTTCAGCCTACACTTTCCCTAATACCACAAGCAACCTACATTTCAGAGAGCACATTCTTCTGTCCAACACAAAGAACACAAGTCTCTTGTCTCATATCCATGAGTTAATTGAGAAGGCAGATTTGGCATCTCCATTAGAGAGGAGAGCACCTTGTATAATTAGACAGCACAAGAAACCTCATTTGTGCAATATAATAAGAACATAAAGGTACATGTACTATCACAAAAAGAACATTTAAAGTCTTGGGAGATCTCCAAGTTCTCAGCAGTTATTAACTAAGGAGACCCTCACCAATAATCTCTTAAGTGTAAAACAAAGTTTTCCCTCCACTAACCTCTTTTATAACTCACTGTGGGTCCTAAATTAGACTCTGGGAGGTCCTAGATCTTTAATTGCTTAATAACTTTGCATACTGACTCTGGAGTTCCTCCCAGGCTCAGACACTCCATCTCACTTCTTTGAAAATGGTAATTAAAACAGCTACCTCTTCCAGTCATCAGCCCTACTTTCCTAAGTATGATATTTTGGGAGTTAGTTTATAGTAGATTGGGATTATATGGGGCTTCCCAGGTGGCACTAGTTGTAAAGAACCCACTTGCCAATGCAGGAGACATAAAAGACGTAGGTTCAACTCCTGGGGCAGGAAGATCCCCTGGAGGAGGGCATGGCAACTCACTCCAGAATTCCTGCCTAGAGAATCCCCATGGACAGAGGAGCCTGGTGGCCTACAGTCCATGCGGTTGCATAGTATCAGACATGACTGAAGCGACTTAGCACACATGCAGGATTTTATGAGAATGGGAAGAAAATGGTCAGCTCATCCAAATTCCCACATTTTGCCCCCTTGAGCTTGAGTTCAAGGTAAAGTACACAGTTATGCTTTACATGCAATTCCAGTGTCTGCTTGGAATAGAAATCAGTCTGGATAAAAAAAAAAAAAAAAAGGATTATTTATGCTATGATGCTTGGGTGACAATGATCCAATTTTGTTTAAAAATCAGATTAAAGGCAAAAATCAAGAATAGCCCAAATTAACTCTGAAAACATTTCAGTCACTCCTAAAGTTACCATATGCAAGATCAAAATTTAGGTATCAAGCTTGAAATGGACCTTTTACCTCTTACTAAAGAGTTTAACACCAGGAGCGTCTCCCTGAGCACAGAAGCAGGTATTGTTTTCATTTGGGTATCAGATAAAGTTCTAATACCTGGCTCAAGTTTAGGAGGTATATTTAGTCTTTCTTTAAAAACTAGACTCAGACTCAGGACTATGAGATGTTTTTATTGACAAGCACATTGTACCTTGGATCATCTGAGGAATCAGCATCCATGTCTTCCATCAACATGCTTTGTTTTCATTGGTGCAGGAAGGCAAAATCCTTACAGTATTTATTCTCTCTCTCCCTTTCTCTCCTTCCCTCTTTCATTTTGTTCCTTTTATTCCCTCTCTGTCACAAACTTTTCTTCCTTTCTCAAGCACTCTTCACTTTTTTCATCTGACAATCTACAAGTTTCTCTTTGAAAAAAAAACTCATAGTTGGTTGGTTTGGTTTTGGATTTTTCTTTTTTTTTTGCTTAAGTTATTTTACCTTTTATTCTTTTAATTTATTTTTTTCTGTTTATTTTTTTATTGAAGAATAATTGCTTTACAGAATTTTATTGTTTTCTGTCAAACCTCAACACGAATCAGCCACAGGTATACACATATCCCTTCCCTTTTGAAACACTCTCCCATCTCCCTCCCCATCTCACCCCTTTAGGTTGATACAGAACCTCTGTTTGAGTTTCCTGAGACACATAGCAAATTCCTGTTGGCTGTCTATTTTACATATGGTAATGTAAGTTTCCATGTTACTCTTTCCATATATCTCACCCTCTTCTCCCCTCTCACCATGTCCACAAGTCTATTCCCTATGTCTGTTTCTCCACAGCTGCCCTGTAAATAAATTATTCGGTTTCTAGATTCTGTATATGTGCATTAGAATACAATATTTATCTTCCTCTTTCTGATTCACTTCACTCTGTATAATAGGTTGTAGGTTCTTCCACCTCATTAGAACTGACTCAAATGCCTTCTTTTTTATGGCTAAGTAATATTCCCTTGTGTATATGTACCACAACTTCTTTATCCATTCATTTGTCGATGGACATCTAAGTTGCTTCCATGTTCTAGCTATCGTAAATAGTGATGCAATGAACAATGGGATCCATGTATCTGTTTCAGTTTTGGCTTCCTCAGGGTATAGGTGGCTCAGATGGTAAAGCGTCTGTCTACAATGCAGGAGACCTGGGTTCGAGCCCTGGGTTGGGAAGATCCCCTGGAGAAGGAAATGGCAATCCACTCCAGTACTATTGCCTGGAAAATCCCATGGACAGAGGAGCCTTGTAGGCTACAGTCTATGGGGCCGCAAAGAGTCGGACACGACTGAGTCACTTCACTTCACTTCTTCTTCACTTCACTTCAGGGTATATGCCTAGGAATGGGATTGCTGAGTCATATGGTGGTTTTATTCCTAGCTTTTTAAGGAATCTCCATACTGTCTTCCATAGTGGCTGTATCAATTTACATTCTCACCAATAGTGCAAGAGTGTTCCCTTTCCTCCACACCCTCTCCAGCATTTATTGTTTGTAGACTTTTTGATGATGGCTATTCTGACCAGTGTAAGGTGATAACCTCATTGTGGTTTTGATTTGCATTTCTCTAATAATAAGGACTGCTGAGCATCTTTTCATGTGTTTGTTAGCCATCTGTATGTCTTCTTTGGTGAAATGTCTATTTATGTCTTTTTCCCATTTTTTGATTGGGTTGTTTATTTTTTCTGGCATTGAGTTGTATGAGCTGCTGGTATATTTTGGAAATTAATCCTTTGTCAGTTGTTTCATTTGCTATTATTTTCTCCCATTCTAAGGGTTTTTTTTTTCATCCTGCTTATAGTTTCCTTTGCTGTGCAAAAGCTTGTTGTTTTTATTTCCATTACTCTAGGATGTGGGTCATAGAGGATCTTGCCTTGATTTATGTCATTGAGTGTTCTGCCTATGTTTTCCCTCTAAGAGTTTTATAGTTTCTGGTCTTACATTTCAGTCTTAATTGATTCTGAGTTTATCTTTGTGTATGGTGTTAGTAAGTGCTCTAATTTCATTCTTTTACATGTAGCTGTTCAGTTTTCCCAGCACCATTTATCGAAGATGCTGTCTTTGTCCCATTGTATATTCTTGCCTCCTTTGTCAAAAATAAGGCACCCATAGATGCATGGGTTTATTTCTGGGCTTTCTGTCTTGTTCCATTTGTCTATATTTCTGTTTTTGTGCCAGTGCCATACTTTCCTGATGACCATTGCTTTGTAGTGTAATCTGAAGTCAGGAAGGTTGATTACTCCAGCTCCATTCTTCTTTCTCAAGATTTCTTTGTCTATTCGGGGTCTTTTGTGTCTCCATATGAATTGTAAAATTTTGTTCTAGTTCTATGTAAAATGCCATTGGTAATTTGATAGGGATTGCATTGAATCTGTAGATTATGTTTAGTGGTATAGTCATTTTCACAGGATTGATTCTTCCTACCTAGGAACATGGAATATCTCTCTATCTGTTTATGTCATCTTTGATTTTTTTTTTATCAGTTTCTTATGATTTTCTGTGTACCATTCTTTTGTCTCTTCAGGTAAGTTTCAGTTCAGTTCAGTCGCTCAGTCATGCCCAACTCTTTGTGAGCCCATGAATTGCAGCATGCCAAGCCTCCATGTCTATCACCAACTCCCGGAGTTCACCCAAACTCATGTGCATCAAATCGGTGATGCCATGGTAAGTTTATTCCTAGATATTTAATTCTTTTTGTTGCAGGCGAATGGGGTTGATTCCTTAATTGCTCTTTCTGATTTTTCATTGTTAGTATAGAGAAATGCAAGTGATTTCTGTGTACTGATTTTGTATCCTGCAACTTTGCCAAATTCACTGGTTAGCTCTAGTAATTTTCTGGTACTATCTTTAGGGTTTTCTATGTAAAGTATCATGTTATCTGCAAACAGTGAGAGCTTTACTTCTTTTGTGATCTGGATTCCTTTTATTTCTTTTTCTTCTCTGATTGCTACAGCTAGGACTTCCAGAACTATGTTGAATAATAGTGGTGAAAGTGAACACTCTTGTTTTGTTCCTGATCTTAAGGCGAATGTTTTCAGTTTTTCACCATTGAGAATAATGTTTGCTGTAGGCTTATGATATATGGCCTTTACTATGTTGAGGTAGGTATGCCCATTTTTGGGAAGAGTTTTAATCATGAATGGGTGCTGAATTTGGTCAAAGGTTTTTTCTGCATCTGTTGAGATCATATGGTTTTTATCTTTCAATATGTTAATATGGTATATCACATTGATTGAATTGCATATATTGAGGAATCCTTGCATTCCTGGAATAAATGCAGCTTGGTCGTGGTGTATGAGTTTTTGATGTGTTACTGAATTCTGTTTGCTAAAATTGTGTTGAGGATTTTTGTATCTATGTTCATCAGTGATATTGGCCTGTAGTTTTCTTTGTTGTGTGTTGTCTTTGTCTGGTTTTGGTATCAGGATGATGGTGGCCTTGTAGAATTAGTTTGGAAGCGTTCCTTCCTCTGCAATTTTTGGAAAGAGTTTCAGAAAGATAGGCATTAGTTCTTCTCTAAATGTCTGATAGAATTCTCCTGTGAAGCTGTCTGGTCCTGGGTTTTTGGTTTTTGGGAGATTTTTGATCACAGCTTCAAATTTTAGTACTTGTAATTGGGTTGTTCATAATTTCTATTTCTTCCTGGTTCAGTCTTGGAAGACTCAACTTTTCTAAGAAACTGTCCATCTCTTTCAGGTTATCCGTTTTATTGCCATATAGTTGTTCATAAACGTCTTATAAGCCTTTGTATTTCTGCATTGTCTGTTGTAACCTCTCCTTTTTCATTTCTAATTTTGTTGATTTGATTCTTCTCTCTTTTTATCTTGATGAATTTGGGTAAAGGCTTGTCAATTTTGTTTGATCTTGTCAAAGAAGCAGCTTTTAGTTTTATTAACACTTACTATTGTTTCTTTCATTTCTTTTTCATTTATTTCTTCTCAGATCTTTTTGTTTCTTTCCTTCTACTAATTTCTTTTTGTTTGTTTGTTCTCCTTTTTCCAGTTTTTCTAGGTGTAATGTTAGGTGGTCTATTCGATGTTTTTCTTGTTTCTTGAGGTAAGATTGTATTTCTGTAAAGTTACCTCTTAAGACTGCTTTTGCTGCATCCCGTAGGTTTTGAGTTGTCATGTTTTCATTGTCATTTGTTTCTAGAAATTTTTAATTTCCTTTTGTTTTCTTCCGTAATCTGTTCGTTATTTAGAAGGGTGTTGTTTAATCTCCATGTGTTTGTGTTTCTTACAGTTTTTTTTTCTTGTAATTGATATCTATTCTGATAGCATTGTGGTCGAAGAAGATGCCTGATATGATTTCAATTTTCTTAAATTTACTGAGTTTGATTTGTGACTCAAGATGTGGTCTATCCTGGAGAATGTTCCATGTGCACTTGAGAAGAAGGTGTATTCTTCTGCATTTGAGTGGAATGTCCTAAAGATATCAACGAAATCCATCTCATCTAATATATCATTTAAGACTTGTGTTTCCTTATTAATTTTTTGTTTGATGGTCTGTCCATTGGTGTGAGTGGGGTGTTAAAGTCTCCTACTATTATTGTGTACAGTCAATTTCTCCTTTTATGTCTGTTCATGTTTGTCTTATGTATTGAGGTGCTCCTATGTTGGGTGCATAGGTATTTACAATTGCTGTGTTTTCCTCTTGGATTGATTCCTTGATCATTAGGTAGTGTCCTTCTTTATCTCTTATAATCTTTATTTTAAAGTCTATCTTGTCTGATATGAGGATTGCTACTCCAGCTTTCTTTTGCTTCCCATTTGCATGGAATATATTTTTCCATCCTCTCACTGTCAGTCTATATGTATCTTTAGGTCTGAAGTGTGTTTCTTATAGACAGCATATATGTGGGTCTTATTTTTGTATCCATTCAGCCAGTTTATGTCTTTTGGTTTTTGCATTTAATCCATTTACCTTTAAAGTAATTATTGATATATATGTTCCTATTGTCATTTTCTAATTATTTGGGGATGATTTTGTAGATCTTTTATCTTCTATTGTATTTCTTGACTATATAAGTCCGTTTAGCATTTGTTGTAAGGCTGGTTTGATGGTACTGAATTCTCTTAACTTTTGCTTGTCTGAAAAGCTTTTAATTTCTCCATCAATTTTGAATGAGATCCTTGCCAGGTACAGTAATCTTGGTTGTAGATTTTTCCCATTCAGTACTTTAAATATATCCTGTCATTCCCTTCTGGCCCACAGAGTTTCTGCTGAAAGATCAGCTGTTAAGCATATGGGGTTTCCCTTGTATGTTACTTGTTGCTTCTTCCTTGCTGCCTTTAATATTCTTTCTTTGTGTTAGTCTTTGTTAGTTTGATTAGTGTGTTTCTTCTTGGGTTTATCCTGTATGGGACTCTTTGTGCCTCTTGAACTTGACGGACTATTTCCTTTTCCATGTTGGGGAAATTTTCAACTAAAATATTTAAAAATTTTTTCTCATACTCTTTCTTTTTCTTTTCTTCTTGAGAGCCCTATAATTCGAATGTTGGTGCTTTTGATATTGTCCCAGAGGTCTCTGGGCCTATCCTTGGTTCTTTTCATTCTTTTTACTTTATTCTGGTCTTCAGAAGTTATTTCCACATTTTTATCTTCCAGCTCACTGATTTGTTCTTCTGCTTCAGATATTCTGCTATTGATTCCTTTTGGAGTATTTTTAATTTCAGTAATTATGTTGTTTATGTCTACATGTTTATTCTTTAATTCTTCTAGATCTTTCTTAATTGATTCTTGCATTTTCTCCATTTTGTTTTCAAGGTTTTTGATCTTTTTTACTATCATTATTCTGAATTCTTTTTCAGGTAGTTTGCCTATTTCCTCTTCGTTTATTTGACTTCTGGTTTTCTAATTTGTGCCTTCATTTGTGCAGTATTTCTCTGCCTTTTCATTTTTTTTTTTTAACTTACTGTGTTTGAGGTCTCCTTTTCCCAGGCTTCAAGGTTGAATTCCTCCTTCCTTTTGCTTTTTTCCCTCTTAAGGTTAGTCCAGTGGTTTGTGTAAGCTTCATATAGGGTAAGATTTGTGCTGAGTTTTTGTTTGTTTGTTTTTCCTCTGATGGGCAAGGCTGAGTGAGGTGGTACTCCCATCTGCTGATGATTTGGTTTGTATTTTTGTTTTGTTTGTTGTTTAGATGAGGCGTCCTACATGGGGTGCTACTGGTGGTTGGCTGATGCCAGGTCTTGCATTCCAGTGGTTTTCTTTGTGTGAGTTCTCACTATTTGATGCCAACTTAGGGTTAGTTCTCTTGTGGTCTAAGGTCTTGGAGTCAGTGCTTCCACTCCAAAGGCTCAGGGGTTGATCTTGAGTTTTGCGTGGATCTATATGTTCTTTTCCACTGGTCAGGTAGTCGTGTCTGCCTGCACTTCTGTGTCTGAAGATGTATTCCTGATGTATCCATGGAGAGAGATGTACTCCATGTCCACCTACTCCTCCACCATCTTGTTCTCTCTGTTTAATTTATTTTTAATTTGAGTATAATTGCTTTACAATGTTGTGTTGGTTTGTCATAATAACAACGTGAATCAGCCATAGGTATACATATGTCCCCTTCCTCTTAAATCTCCCTCCCACTTCATCCCACCCCTCTAGGTTGTTGCAGAGCACTGGTTGAGTTCCCTGTGTTATACAGCATCTTCCCACTAGCTAGCTATTTTACACATGGTAAAGTATATGTTTCAATGCTTCTTTCTCAATTCATCCCACCGTCTCCTTCCCTTGTTGTGCCCACAAGTCTGTTGTCTGTCTGCATCTCTATTCCTGCCCTGCAAATAGTTTCATCAATACAGTTGTAGATTTTAGGATGATGGCCATTCTGATTGATATGAGGTGATACCTTATAGTTTCAATTTGAATTTCTGTAATAAAGAGCAATATTGAGCATTTTTTTCATAAGAATGTTTTTTAACTTATCATGGGAGGGAGGTAAATAAAAGAAATTTACTCAGAAGAAAGCCAATGGTGAAACATAGTGGAATGATAAAGTGAAGTAAAAGAGGGAGAATCAGCTGTAAGTGATGAGAGTGACAAAACAAACTTAATTTCTTGAAATAGTAAGAGAGCTTTGAAAAATCCAAATGTCTATTCAAATGCCAGGTGGAGTTTACCTTGGATTGATTTTTTGGCTAGATAAGGCTTTTATCAAACTTACAGTTTACCAGTTTTTTTTTTCCAGTTATTTCACTGTGGTAAAATACACACAACATAAAATATGCAATCTTATCCATTGTTAAGTGTACAGTTCAGTGGTATTAAGAATATTCTTACTGTTATGTGACCATCAACACTATTCTCCTCCACAATTCTTTTCATCTCTTAAAAGTGTAACTCTATATTCTTTAAACTCCTTATTTACCCTGTCCACTGCTCCTGGCTATGGGGCTCCTGGCCACCACTGACTTACTTTCTGTATCTATGAATCTATGACCTGAACTACTCTAAGTACATGATGAAAGTAGAATCATACACTCACTTGTGTGTGGTTTTTTAAATTTTAAATTTATTTATTTTTTAATTGAAGGATAATTGCTTTACAGAACTGTGTTGGGTTTTGCCTGGCTCACTTGTGATTTTGAGAGTGGCTTATTTTGCTCAGCATAACGTCCTCAGGACTCGTCCATGTTGTTGCATGTGTCAAAATGTTCTCTTTAAAGGACTCTATATTCTGCTTATCTGTTCATCTGTTGATGGACGTTGGGATTGCTTCCACATTTCAGTTATTGTGAGTAATGCTGTTATAAACATGGTTGTACAAATATCTCTTTGCTGCTCTGCTTTCAGTTCCTTCGGGTATATTCCCAGAAGTGGAATTGCTAGATCATATGGTAATTCCATTTTTAATTTTATGAGGAACAGCCAGAAGGTTTTCCACAGTAGTTGCACTGTTTTACATTTTCACTGACATTTCTCCACATCCTTATCAAGAACTTATTTTCTGTTTTTTGTTAGTAGCCATCTTAAATGGGTATGAGGTAGTGTGTATCACTACTCTTGCCTGGAAAATCCCATGGATGGAGGAGCCTGGTAGGCTGCAGTCCATGGAGTCGCTAAGAGTTGGGACACGACTGAGCGACTTCACTTTCACTTTTCACTTTCATGCATTGGAGAAGGAAATGGCAACCCACTCCAGTGTTCTTGCCTGGAGAATCCCAGGGATGGAGAAGCATGCTGGGCTGCAGTCTATGGGGTCATACAGAGTCGGAAACGACTGAAGCAACTTAGCAGCAGCAGCAGCAGCAGTGTGTATCAAATTTTGAATCTCATCCTCCAGACTCCCACATGGAAAGTGACCATCAGGTAAAATCTCGTGGTAAATTTCCAGTTGGAATAAGAGAATATGGCAAGTTCTTCACAATTCTATCTTCAGAAAACGTGTAGTTGCTCACGTCAAGGAAAGTAAAATATATGGCATTTTTGCAGTGATCCTTCAGTCAACCAGAACTGAGACTCTGCTAAATGTCAGGCATTAGCTAGGTGCTTAAGATACAAAAGTGTTCTCATGGCACTTACGGTTGGAGAGGTATTGGAAAGTGTGTCTTTCTTCTCAAAAGTTCAGGTGAAATTGAAACCTGCTTTGAGTTAAAGGAATCAGAGTCTTTCTTAATAAACCATTTTGTGAACAACAGAACAGAGAAACTCACCTAATTTCAAAGACTACTAAGATAGTAATTAAAGCATGCAGGAGATCATTAATATCCATATAGCATGTGGATTACTGTGAATATTGTACTAAACCAAAAAGACCGGAGTAAGACAAAAATTAATCTTTTAATCTGCTCAGGGAGTTTTTTCCCCTAAGGATAGTTAAATTGAGGATATTCAGAATATAAATAATATAATATTCAAATTAGAACTGAGACATTAAACATTTTAAAATTTAGTAGTAATTAAATATTGAAGATAATGTCAAAATGACTATAGGTACAGATAATTTTTATGACTAATATTGAGAGAAAATTTTGAGATCAGTTATATTAAGTGATTGTTGATCTGCTGGGATAAAACTTGAAAATTGGGTCTAAATCATGTTGTAAAAAGACACACACACATATATATATATAGATATACACACACACACACATATATATATATACTTTTTTTGATCACTCAGCTGTATATATTTTATAGGAAAACACCAGAATTTGACTTTTGTTGAGTTCTTAAATGATTTTTCATCTGTTTTAATAGATGATTTAGATCCTAGAGTATGGTGGTAAAAAAAAAAAAAAAGGCTCTGATTTGTGACTTTTGCCAAATTTCCATGATATATATTCTCCCACCATGGCTGATTTCAGGCTACCAGTGGAATGTCATTGAAATGTGGTGTTGAGAAGAAATAACACATAGTAGGCTCTTTCAAGCCAGTATGAGCCAGTTCTCACACACCTTAGCTCATTTCTTAAATGACATCAGAAGTCATGAGTGACTTGGTGGAAAACATTATAAGCTGAATAAACTTGACAAATAGTGTAATCTATTCTTTCAAGCAACAAGCTTCAAAGTCAGAGAACTAACAGAACAGTTCAACTTATGATTTTCAGACACATCCTATAAAGAGTACCAAATAAGGTATTTAGCTTCTTGATGGCTCAGTTGGTAAAGAGTCTGCCTGCAATGTGGGAGACCCAGGTTTGATCCCTGGATGGGGAAGATGCCCTGGAGAAGGAAATGGCAACCCACTCCAGTATTCTTGCCTGGAGAATTCCATCGACAGAGGAGCTGGGTGGGCTGCAGTCCATGGGGTCAAAAGGAGTCAGACATGACTGAGTAACACACTTTCATGATATTTAGGTAAGTTTAAACGAAAGAAACAATTACCTAATGATGCAACCTAATTTCTTGTCAGGGCTTCCCTTGTAGCTCAGTTGGTAAAGACTTTGCCTGCAGTGCAGGAGACCCGAGTTTGATCCCTGGATTGGGAAGACCCCCTGGAGAAGGAAATGGCAGTCCACTCCAGTATCCTTGCCTGGAAAATCTAATGGACAGAGGAGCCTGGTGGGCTGTTGTCCATGGTGTTGCAAACAGTCGGGTATGACTGAGAGACTAACACAAATTTCTTGTCACTTCATTTGGAATATTTACATTATTATTAACCCCATCAAACATTTATAGAGGCCTCACTCAGTTTGAGGAACTTTTCTAAGCACTTTACATATATCAATTAATTTAATCTTCAATCCGAATCTACTTTATAGCTGATTAAACTGATGCACATAGAAGCCATGTGTTTAAGATCAGATCATTAGTAAATGATAAGGGCTTTTTAAAAAATGTTTTTAAAAAGCAAAACCTATCTTCAGGGTATAAGACTAACTACTGTTTATATGGCCTCTTAAAATTTTCTAGAAATAAGGCTGCAAGAGGTTTTCCCAGATGGTACTAGTGGTAAATAATCTATCTGCCAAGGCAGGAGACTTAAGAGACCTGGGTTCAATTCCTGGGTCAGGAAGATACCCTGAAGGCGGACAACACACTCCAGTATTCTTGCCTGGAGAACCCCAGTGAGAGCGGAGCCTGGTGGGTTACCTCCACAAGGTCTCAAAGATTTGGACACAACTGAAGTGACTTTGAGCATCACTTTACTAGCGTGTGAGATGAGTGCAATTGTGCAGTAGTTTGAACATTCTTTGGCATTGCCTTTCTTTGGGATTGGAATGAAAACTGACCTTTTCCAGTCTTATGGCCACTGCTGAGTTTTCCAAATTTGCTGGCATATTGAGTGCAGCACTTTCACAGCATCATCTTTAAGAATTTCAAGCAGCTCCACTGGAATTCCATCACCTCCACTAGCTTTGTTTGTAGTGATGCTTTCTAAGGCCCACTTGACTTCACATTCCAAGATGTCTGGCTCTAGATGGGTGATCACACCATCGTGATTATTTGGGTCGAGAAGATCTTTTTTCGTACAGTTCTTCTGTGTATTCTTGCCACCTCTTCTTAATATCTTCTGCTTCTGTTAGGTCCATACCATTTCTGTCCTTTATCGAGCCCATTTTTGCATGAAATGCTCCCTTGGTGTCTCTAATTTTCTTGAAGAGATCTTTAGTCTTTCCCATTCTATTGTTTACCTCTATTTCTTTGCATTGATCACTGAGGAAGGCTTTCTTATCTCTCCTTGCTATTCTTTGGAACTTTGCATCAGATGCTTATATCTTTCTTTTTCTCCTTTGCTTTTTGCTTCTCTTCTTCTCACAGCTATTTGTAAGGCCTTCCCAGACAGCCATTTTGCTTTTTTTGCATTTCTTTTCCATGGGGATGGTCTTGATCCCTGTCTCCTGTACAATGTCATGAATTTCCATCCATAGTTCATCAGGCACTCTATCAGATCTAGTCCCTTAAATCTATTTCTCACTTCCACTGTATAATCATAAGGGATTTNTTCTCCTTTGCCTTTTGCTTCTCTTCTTTTCTCAGCTATTTGTAAGGCCTTCTCAGACAACCATTTTGCGCTTTGCATTTCTTTTTCTTGAGGATGGCTTTGATCACCATCTCCTGCACAGTGTCACAAACCTCCAACCACAGTTCTTCCGGCACTCTTTCTATCAGATCTAATCCCTTGAATCTGTCACTTCCACCGGATATGTTGTTATATAATTCATCACATATAACAATGCAGAAACATTTTTAAAAACATTGATTAAAAGACTGTATATTTAAATCATATGAAACTTACCTTTCTTTTCAACTTCTGACTTATCATAATTAGGTCTCAGTTTGGCCCCTTTGTCTGCTAGTAATGCCACAAGGGCCTGAGTTACAACAAAATTTGGGGAGGTTACAAGCTTATTCTCTTCAGCAATTCCTCGGAGAAAGCTAGGTAGAAACTTTCGCTGAATTGGATCGTCAACTGTGGTCAGATTTACACCTGTTGCAGCAGAAATCAAGTTCTGTAGAGGCAATCAGAACAAATACATTTAACTTTTAATTTTGGAAAAGAAGCCTTTTACTTCACAAATTTCTTTAAGAATTGGTTGGCAATAAGCAATACAATAAGAAAAGCACTGAAAACTCCCCTACCTGTGTACATAACTGCACCAGGAGCTTTGCAGCACTAGGAGTGTTTGATGCTAGACATCCCACTGCTGTGCTCAGATAGGCCAGGCAGGAAATGGGCTTGTTGGTCTTGCTATGCCCACCTCGTGAACGCTCTGAAGCGCTTGCCATGGCAGAAGGACTCGTGGAGAGGCCCGCTCTCCCTGCTGCAGCCAAGCACATGAGTCGAACCAAAGTCCGGATATCGGTAAGCCCCAGAGATTCGAGACCAGCAGCCAGGCTGCAACTGGAACCACTGCCAGGAAAAGAACACACTTTAGATACATAAAGAAAATAACTTAAGTGACCATCTGGAGCCCCACATACAATCCACAGCACCAACAACCAAAATAAAAGGCAAGGTCCACTATTCTAGTCTACATGTCCTACTGTACGTATGTATGTATGTATGTAAGAGACGTCCAAAAATAAAAACCTGGAAACTGTTATTGAAACTTTTGTTTTAATAAATATCTACATACACTTGAAGTATACCTAAATTATCAAAGTATAATTTAGAAGAATGTTCATAAACCATGAGTTTTCACAAAGTGAACAAACCTATGTAACCACCTTCCAGATCAAGAAACAGAACACTACCAACACCCCAGAACACTACTTGGGCCCTTCTCAATCTCCAGGCCCTCAAAAATAACTACTATTCTGATGCTTAAGGCCATAAATAAGTTTTGCTTGTTTTTGAACTTCATATAGATAGAATAATAAAGTATGTATTCTCTTATGTCTGGCTTCTTTTATTCAACATTATGCTTGTAAGATTCATCCATGCTGTTGCATTATTAGCAGCAGTTATTCATTTTCACCCATAGCAGATATGGGTTCAGTTCCAGGCCATGACAATAAAAAGAATATTGCAATTAAGAAGCCCAATTTCTTTTTGGTTTTCCAGTGCATATAAAAGTCATGCTTATATTATACTGTAGTCTGTTAAGGGTGCAACAGCATTATGCCTAAAAGAACAATGTATTAATACATAGCTCAATTTAAAAATACTTTAATGCTAAAAAATGTTAATCATCTAAGCCTTCAGTAATCTTTTCAGAACAGTAACATCGAAGATGTGATCAGTGGTTCACAGATCATCATAACAAATATGATAATAATGAAAAAGCTTGAAACAGTCCAAGAATTACCAAAATGTGACGCAGAGACATGACATGAGCAAATGTTATTGGAAAAATGGTGCCAACAGACTTGTTCAACTCAGGGCTGCCACAATCCTTCAATTTGTTTAAAACAACAACAAAAAAAACAACTAATATCTGTAAAGCACAATAGAGTGCAACAGAAAAAGATATGGCTGCCTATACAAATGAAATTTACCACAATTCTTTTCTCTATACAGATGAGAGCATGGGGCTATTATGAACGGCACTGCCATTCTTTCCGACGAAAGAATGAATGTTCTTTCCGACATCTTTGGGTACACATATGTAAGCACATCTGTTGGATATATACCCAGAAGTGCTTTCCTGGGTCATAAGTACATTAATACTCACTTTTAGTTGGTACCATCTACGAGTTTTCCAAAGTAACTATCCTAATTTATTTTTGCACTAGCAGTGTATGAGAGATCTAGATGTTCCACATCCTCATGATCACTTTTCTTCCCTTGGTCTTTTAAATTTTAGCCACTGTGGTGGGTGTGTAGGCGTATCCTACTTTCATCTCTCTGAAGAGTAATGGGGCTGAACATTTTTTTGTTCATGTTTATTGACTATTTCAAGATCTTTTATGTTATTTTGTATTGTGTCCATTTTTCTTTTTCTGTCTTTTTCTTATTGGTTTGTAAGAATACTTTATATATTTTGTTGGTTATATGCATTGCTAAGATCATCTCCCATTCCAGGGCTTTTTTTTTTTTTCACTTTCTGACTTTTTACTTCCTATATGACTTTTGCTGAACCAAAGTTCTTTTTTAATGGAGTCCAATTTAATCAATGTTTTTCTTTAAAGTGAATGCCTTTTGTGACCTGCTTAAGAAAGGTCTGTTTGTTCCAAGATCAAGAATAAAATCTTCGTTATCTTACAGAAATGTTACTGATTTATGTTTTACATTTAGACCAAAAAATCACTTGAAAATACTGGCTTTATATAGTTTGAGGTTGGAGCCAAGACTCATTTTTTTGCTGAAGTGAATAAACTATCTGATGTAGCCCAAGTTACTGAAAAGATTATCCTTTCCTCATTGCTCTGCAATGTAAGCACTGTCATCAATCAAATTATAAATCAAATGTTGATCTACATGTATGAGTCAGTTTCTGAAGTTTGTTTTCCATAGACCCAACTGTCTATATTCTTGAGCCAACATCATATAGTCTCATCTAAATTTTCAGTTTCTTCAGGGTCCTTAGGTCTTCATTGATTTACTGTTAAATATCCCTACTTCATCATTTCTTAAATGGATGTCTTTTAATATTATTGGTTCTCTTCCCTTTTTTAACATTACACTCCACAGTATGAACACAGCAGGAGCCTCCACAATATGCAGATTAATTTAGCTATACAGTTGGTAAACTCCACAGAAAAACTCACTCAACCTTCTAGTTTTACCCTACACCAAATGGATCAACGGTCTTAGTTTCCCATTTCAGATAATAAAATGCTTGCAGGTTACTCAGTTATTATAATGGCAATATTTTCTGCCTAAAAAGACCCAAACATTAATTGAACGACTGACTGACTGACTGAGTGAGTGAATGAATGAATGATAATGATGACTACTGTCTGATTTCTTTCATTCAACAGTAGGTATTCAAGTTTCTACAACTTTTATTTCTTCTTCCCAAACAATACCAGACTCCTGTCCGCTATGTACAAGCAGCTAACTGGGCATCTTTTGGCAGAAAATAACACTCACCTGACTGAGAGGAGAGAGAGAGCTCTCATGACCATGGTTCTGGCGAGAAGGACCTGAGCAGCAGCCGTCACTCTCCTTAGAGCGACCACCCGGTCGTGAGGACTTGCTAAGGCAGCTGCCTGTTCACCCAGTGTTATTCTGCCAGAGGAACTCTTTTCTACAGAGCCATGGCAACCTGAAAAACGTAAGATTTTGCTCAGTTTTCAAGAAGGTAAGGAAAAAAATAGCCAAACTACTGAAAAACTTTCCCTAGGTAGCTAGGTTCTAGGCTACTAGGAAATAAAGCAAATCAATGTATTTTGCGCATCCATAAAACTTTGTTATATAGAAGATGGTTTGAAAGAAATAGATATTTCTAAGTCAATAATTTATTATAGGAAAAATATGATTCTTACATTTTTTTGGTTTTATTTTTGCTCATGTATTACTTCTACTGATATTAACAAATATAGAAAAAATATAGTTTTAAAAATATGCTTTGAGTACATATTCACCCAAATTAAAAAATACTACAAAATAGTTTTTGTTTTCAGGTTTCTCAACACAAAGTTAAAAAAAAAAACTTTGCCTTTTATAAGTTCTTTATATCACTTGAATATTTTATAAAAACAAAAGAATCAGAAGTTAATTTTACATAATACCTTCAAAACATCAAAACACCTGGCTAAAGATAGTTGATGAGATAGAAAATATTGAACTCATTATTATTAACCTCTACCTTATTATTATTTACTTTTCTAAGAAGCAAATTAATATAGACTCTATAAAATCCATGCTAATCAGCATTCCAAGTTTACCTATTTGCATCAGAGTCTCTTCCATACTGTTGGTTGCTGTTACCATTGCTACTGATGCTCCTAATGGATCACTGTCAGGGAACTGAACTGGTTCTGGTACAATGCGGCGGTCGTTTAAACCAAGAGGGCCAGCAAGTAATTCAAACTCTTCTTCACCTGTTAGCTTTTCATCTTCATCAACATCCAACATGTCCCAGTCTTCTGGAATTTATAGAGCAAGAAATGGATGGTATGTAAATATAAACATGACACAACCCTGCTGGCAACGGTTATTGTGAGACAGGTCTAAGATGCAGATGGACTGAAAGCCTAGTCAGGTGCCTACAAAATAAAATATAGCACCATCTCCTGGTGACCCAGCTAAACTGCACTCTGGAGGCACAGTGGGACTAAGGGAAAGGGAGTGAGAGCAAATTCATTTAAACCAATAGCACATGTTACAGTTGGTAATGGAGGTTTCAACTAATAAAAAGCACTGTTATGGGGCCAACAAAGAGTAACTGACCCTGTCCATGATCATTAGGAAATGAGTTATTCCAAATAAATGAATGCTCCATATAGACTGATGCTCAGTTCTTTAATGTTTACTTTCCACAATAAGGATGAAAATTCAAAATGTATTAATACTTCATACTTTACCTACTTTGAAAAAATATACATGCCACACAGAATTAACATCCTGTGGAAGAATATTAGAACTCAGGTCTTTTTCCCTTGACTTTTAAAACTACAGCTATTGCTATCATACTATCTTGAACTCTTGAGGGGTAGTTTAAGTTGACGTGTACATAAATACAGAGAAACATATGAAGGTTAAGTTTTAGTAACATATGTTAAGTAGAAAGTATATACAAAAATACATGTGAAATAAAGAGTTTCTCAAAACAACTACCTTCATACACACTGTCCTGCTTGCCAATAAGATCTGGAGCTTGTCCTTTGTACCTGCACCAAACACAAAGAACATTGTGTTTTCATATAAAACAATTACTCCAAAGTGCAAATTATGTCATTAGGACATTTTAAAAAGTCATTAATAAAGCAAAAAAAAAAAGTATGTTTCATGTTATGGAAAGTGAAAGTATTAGTTGCTCAGTCATGTCCGATTCTTTGCAACCTCATAGACTGTAGCCCGCCAGGCTCCTCTGTCCATGGGATTCTCCAGGCCAAAATACTGGAGTGGGTTGCCATTTCCTCCTCCAGGGGATCTTCCCAACTGAGGGATCGAAACTGGGTCTCCTGTGTCTCCTGCATTGGCAGGTGGGTTCTCTACCACTAGGCCCCACCTGGGAAGTCCCTTCATGTTATGGGCTAATGTAATAAAAACCACTGGTATGTAGGTGTTTACAAAAACAGTGACTATTTTATCAAATACCTGTGGAGGTTTCTTAGTGACCAACATAAATCCTTTCTTCTCCCCCAATTCATTTATTTATTTTGGTTGCACTGGGTCTTCGTTGCTGCGTGTGGGCTTTCTCTAGCTGCAGTGAGTGGGGGCTGTTTCTCACTGCAGGGCAGAGCCCTCTCGCTGCAATGGCTTCTCTTGTTGCAGAGCACAAGCCCTCGAGTGCTCAGGCTCTAGCAGTTGTGGTACATGAGCTTCAGCTGCTCTGCAGCATGTGGCATCTTCCTGAACCAGGGAGTGAACCCACGTTCCCTGCACTGGCAAGTGGATTCTTAACCACTGGACCACTAGGGAAGTCCCCTACGTAAATCTTTTAATCCAAGCCTATTCCAGAACACTTTAAGGGTTTTAATAGTTGACAGTAAGAGCAAAAACCTTACTCATTAGCTATTAATTACTATTTAGGAATATAAAGAAGTAATATTTTCATGGAAGCTTGTTTAATCTAAATAGTCTATTTTTTAAATCAAGAAAAAAGATCTTAAGACGTCAAAAATATGGTGAAAAACACCAAAGGAAAAAAAGGAACATAAGCCTCCTGAAGGTGAAAGCAAGGGTCCCACTCACAATTTGTTAACAAATTTAAGATTAATACAGTCGAACTCCAGTGAAGGACCTGAGACCATACCACTGTTCCCAGACTATAGACGACCACCTCTGGCAGGAACTTGAATTCTTCCACTTCCCTCATCCCTGTATCTAAATTCAGCAATCACAGGACTTTATAAAGGAAAACAGTAAAGAGAAAGTGAAGTTGCTCAGTCGTGTCTGACTCTGTGCGACCGCATGGACTGCAGCCCACCAGGCTCCTCCATCCATGGGATTCTCCAGGCAAGAGTACTGGAGTGGGTTGCCATTTCAGGTTAATTCTTCACATGAAGAAAACTACAATCCCCATGTCTCAAAGAGAGATACTTTTATATACTTCAGTCAGAGTGTCNCTGCAGCCCACCAGGCTCCTCCATCCATGGGATTCTCCAGGCAAGAGTACTGGAGTGGGTTGCCATTTCAGGTTAATTCTTCACATGAAGAAAACTACAATCCCCATGTCTCAAAGAGAGATACTTTTATATACTTCAGTCAGAGTGTCTGGATATCTACACAATTTCAAGGTACCTTTCAGAACTTGTTGCCTTGGATTTGGTCTTCAGGGCTAAGTACTTTTCCCTGCAGCTGCCACACAGCAGGTAGTATGGATTTCCACTCCCACATTCACCACCAAACCAGCCATCCACATAGGAGCCGTTGCTGCGGTAGCCCTGGCGGTTTGCGCTGCGCCCACAGCCCGGGTGACTTCTCTTCATGTGCTGATTGAAGTTGACGACACTGCATTCACACAGCTCACACACCACCACTTCTTCCCTGTCTTCAGACTCACAAACATGCTGCACAAGATGATTTCATATCACACCATTAGCCAAATTAACACAGAATTAAGAAGAGGTAAACAGATCATTTATACTAAACTACTTGTTTACATATGCTGGGATATTTGCAAGATGTTCATCAAAGCTACAACAAATCAAAATTCAGATCACACCGTCTGAAGGTGTTCTTTGCCCCTTCCTCACACTAAGTGACAATAAAAATAACTGACTACACTACTGAGAAAAAAATTATTAATAAAAACAGTCTGTCTCATCTCAATGATTTAAAATCCCTCCAGTGAAAACTTTTATCTGATCATAACATGCATATCTATTTTCTGAATTTCTAATAAGTCATTTATCTTATTAACAATATATGATCTTCCCTATAAAACTTAAACTTGTGAACTTCTCAGTCTCCCTGTTACAAAAAGTGTAATGCTAAACAAAGTAAACATACAAACCCACCATGTACCCTGCCCTTTGATGGACGTATTTACAAGAACTAGGTGGCACTGGCTCCTAGAATGAGGCATTACAGTGATTAAATAGAACCTATGAAGGAGAAGAGCATGCATTCAACAGCAAGATAAGCACAGCAGCCATGTTAAATACCCAGCAGAGTTGATTGGGACCTGATGCTAATTCTGTAATCTATCTTTGATATTAGAATCAAATGATCATAATATGGCTCTATTCATCTAGTCTGGGGAGAGAAGCAATAAAATCGCACAGAGAAAGCAACAAGAGAGACTTTTTCTTATTAGTTTGCAGGTATCAAAGTAACCTCAAGTGTTAGAGCCCCAAACTTTAGGATGAAATGTCAGACTTTTCAGAGTGCTACAACTCTAGGCAAGGCTGTTATTAGTAAGCTGTATGAACAGGAGGGCAGGAAAATAAGTCAGAGCAGCCCCCGCTGCAGTCACACACACCCAGGTAGGCCAATCCAGTACCTCTGGGATCCACATTCCCAGAATATCATTGTCACTGGTCAGGTCTTGTCCAAACATAGCTTCCATCGCTTCATCATCAAGATCAATTTCCAATTCCTCATCTAAATTAAAGTCATACAACGCCCCTGGGTCTTGTTGCAAAGATATTCCTTCTCTCCGACTTTGATTCCTGTGGGCCTGCACAGAGCGGTATAACCCCGCTCAGAACAAAACAAGAAAGGCATTTTATTTGCATGTATAAAATAATTCTGAATATTTCGCCAGTTCTTAACTGCCGTACCACACAGGTAAGAGCCTATTTCAGCTGACTTACTGGACTCCAGATCATAAACATAAAACTTTACCTATCATATGTGCTTCTTCTTCTGTGAAATGGGGATAATAGCATTCATACCTTGCACAGTTGCTGATAGGTTTAAATAAGATAGTCCATGTAAAATATTTCATAAAGTCTGTTATACAGAAGAACACTCAGTAAATGTGGGCTGTTATTATCCTCTCAGTTTTTTAAAATCAGTCCCTTTCACTATATAGTAAATATACATCCTATATGTTCTAGGACAGTCTCAATGTCTCTGTTCCTATAAACTACTGAATCATTATTTACGTTTTAAGAGTTCAAGGATTAAACTCTGCTTTGACAAAAAGCATATTCTAGATTTCAGTTTGGAAAATATATTCCCTATAACTTACATTTCATATGCCAATAACATAATCTTCAAAATATTTACTAATGTAACGAAAAAATACATTTTTGCTTATCCAGGGCCTTACCTAGTAGTGAAGCCCTGAAGTCCACAAAGTACATCAGAAAAACCAGTGCCTACTTGGCACAGAACTCTTTTTAGCTCCTTCTCATCTGTGATATCTTAAACACGTATCTTCACTTCTTAAATAATGTTTCTTGTGGGCAGAGAAAGCATTTATGAAATTTCTCAATATCTACAAGTGACTACTATAGCCTTCTGCATCCAGAGGGAACTTAAAAACAAATTTATGAATGTATGCTGTGATTTAAATTAAATAAAATTATATAAATGCATAGAACGTAATATGCAAATAGTTGCTCTTTGAATGTGAAGGTACTGAATATTTAGTATTATTAATCTACATCTTCTTTAACGTTGCTTATATATTGACTTTAAAATATAAACAAACTATATAATACTTTCACCAAGAGAAGGATGTGAAACATATACTTACCTGCTCTTGCCAGCAATGTTCGAGCAGCTAAATCAAACTTGTGCCTTCTTGTTACTGCTGAGCGACCCCTAGCTGGCGGTCCACTTCCAGAAGCTGCATTCTCTGCATGATCCAGATTATCAGCACTAAAAGTGCAAGTTTGAAAGCAATGCACATTTTAAAAAATCATCATGAAGAGAAAACACAGGTACTACCTTGCTTGCTAGTATGTTTTCCTCCAAGTATTATCAAGAACAATATGTTTATGATAAAATTTTGAAATATATCTTTTGTGCTTGGCAAAGTTCCTAAGTTATAAATGTCATATTGCTCTGAGCAGTAATGTTATCTGATCTTGAAATTATGCTTAATACAAGTTTAAATTATGAAATTTTCCTTAATACAAGTTTAAATTCAAATGAGGTCAACAGCCTTAACTAAATCTTAAATGATTATATACTGAAAATCTGAAATGACTGGGAATCCTTGCCTCAGAGCAAAAGATATTTCAAAATAAGTTATGGAAATATTCACTGAGCATTCAAACCAGGTCAACAGCCTTAACTAAATCTTAAATGATTATATACTGAAAATCTGAAATGATTGGGAATCCTTGCCTTGGAACAACAGATATTTCAAAATAAGTTATGGAAATACTCACTGAGCTTGTCAGAAAAGGCCTGCAGATTAATATAAGATACAAGCCCCAATATGACTTCATGAACTAAAATGAAAGTTTCAGAAAGGTTTTGAGCTTTGATATTTTTGACTTTGTGGTGCGGGGGTGTGGCACTGACTTCATTAAAGAAAATATAAAGAAAAAAAAAATAAAGTTATAAGAAGTGCTGAATGAGCATTTTAGAAAGGATTATAGAATAATTCATTATATATTTTTTTAATTGCNTTGATATTTTTGACTTTGTGGTGCGGGGGTGTGGCACTGACTTCATTAAAGAAAATATAAAGAAAAAAAAAATAAAGTTATAAGAAGTGCTGAATGAGCATTTTAGAAAGGATTATAGAATAATTCATTATATATTTTTTTAATTGCATGATAATTGCTTTACAATGATATGTTGGTTTCTACATTTCTTTTTAGGCTAGGCATTATTACAGAATTTGTTTTGCAACTTTAAAAAAGGGTGCATTGCATTGGATATTAAAAACTAAAGATGAGATGAAAATATAAACCTATATTAAGAGACACAAAGATTCCTACTGAATCTATTTCTATTGAATGCATTAAATCAATTATATAAAAATGAACATTCTAGTATTTAACATATAATAAAATTATTTTATCAACATGTTTATTTCAGAATAAACATTTTAGTTTTTAGTTTGTTCTTTTCAGCAACTTTATATTAAAATTATTTCCTTATTTTCACAAAAATATCATTCAAGTCAAAACCTGTCATGTCATTTTCACCCTTCACAGAAACATAAAACTTGTAACTGAAATGTCCATCTTTTCATATATCTCTGCTTAACAACCTTATACATTGGAAGCACCTATGAAGGGACATAAGCGGGGCTCTTGAGGCACCATTTATAACACACGGAACAGGAATATGGAAATTGGAATTTCACCTTTCACTAAAGCCTTCCTCCATTTCAGCAGCATCAGCTGATGGTATGTCTCCTGGTGATTGCAAATAACAGGGATCATTTGATTTCCCACCACTGCCTGCAACTGCTGCTCCGTGCCTTGAGTCAGCCGTGCTGCCTGACTGGGGCTCCTCCTCATCCTCATGCCCAGGGTGCTCTATCATCCACATGGCAAGGACGGTGATGTTCTGGGCATCAGCCTCGCCTCGAGCACCTGAACAGGTGGAAAAAAGGTCTAATATTGACTTTGGGCAAAATAATTATTCCTGCTATCAGTTTAAGAGTGCCTACTATGATGCAACTGTAATTAATCTGGTATTAAAAATCTTATCAAGCTTTATGGCCTCTTAAAACACATACTGCCCTTAATAAAGATCATGTTTCTCATATCTGCATATACTGATACTTAAAAAGTTACAGTACCTGTGGCTTCCATGGCTTTCGCAATCTGCCGGAGAGAGAACCCCATTTCTAACAAGGGTACGGCAATTGCTGGAGGAGGTGGAGAAGTTGAAAGTCTACTACTTGGGTCCGACAAGGCTGAAACAAAAGAAAGAGAGGTAAAGTCCTAAATATCACTACATACTACGAGTAAAAAGTGTTCCTTTAGTGACCATAATTCCCAATTTTCTTAATATTGTCCAAATTTAGTGAAATGTTAAAGAATTCACTAACTGAATGTGATTAAATATGATAGAGCTTCTTAAGGTTTTTCTTAAAGATAAACCAGCTATTATGAAATAAACCTGCTGAAAACAATGGTTAATATTTATTTTAAAGTTTCCTAATTACAAAAAAATTTTAATTTTACAGAAATTTTAAAGAATAGTACAAAAAATTATTTTACCCCTGAGCTACTGGAAAATAAGTAAAAGACATAATGTTCCATCTTCCCTGAATATACTAATACATCACTCCCACAAATAACAACATTCTCCTGCATAACCACAATGCAACTATCATAGTCAGGAAATTCACAATTATCATCTAATCCAGATTCTAGTTTCAAGGAAAGTCTTGATAGTGTTTTTTACAGCAAAGGATCCAATCCAGGATAATCTTTACATTTAACTTTTCATGTCTCTTTAGCCTCCTTCAATCACTTTGATATTTAGAAGATTCCAAGCCAGTTACAGGGTAGAAAGTCCCTCAATCTGGTGTCTGCTATTTCCTCATGATTAAATTCTGGTTGTGCTTTTTGGCAGGAGTATCACAGAACTGATGTCGCCTTCTTGCTGCATTCTATTAGATGGTCCATGATTTTATTTTGTCTCATTACTGATGATAACTTTGATGACTTGAGTTAAGCTGGTATCTGCCAGGTTTCTCCACTATAAAGTTAACTCTTTCTTTTCCTTTGTAATTAGTAAGTATTTGTGGGGAAAAAAATATGAGAATATGTAAATACCTTATTCTTCATCAAAGTTTCACTCAGCATTTATTATGTTGGGACTTCCCTGGTGGCTCAGATGGGAAAGAATCCACCTGCAGTGCTAGAGACCCAGGTTCGATGCCGGGGTCAGGAAGATCCCCTGGAGAAGGGATTGACTAACCACTCCAGTATTCTTGCCTGGAGAATCCCATGGACAGAGGAGCCTGGTGGATTCAGTCCATGGGGTTGCAGAGTCGGAAGAGACTGAGTGACTAACACTTTCACTTTCGTTTATGTTTCAGTTCAGTTCAGTCGCTCAGTCGTGTCCGACTCTTTGCAACCCAATGAATCGCAGCACCCCAGCCTCCCAGTCCATCACCAACTCCCGGAGTTTACCCAACTCATGTCCATCGAGTTGGTGATGCCATCCAGCCATTTCATCCTCTGTCGTCCCCTTCTCCTCCTGCCCCCGATCCCTCCCAGCATCAGGGTCTTTTCAAATGAGTCAACTCTTCGCATGAGGTGGCCAAAGTACCGGAGTTTCAGCTTCAAAATCAGTCCTTCCAATGAACACCCAGGACTGATCTCCTTTAGAATGGCCTGGTTGGATCTCCCTGCAGTCCAAAGGACTCTCAAGAGTCTTCTCCAACACCACAGTTCAAAAGCATCAATTCTTTGGCACTCAGCTTTCTTCACAGTCCAACTAGTTTATGTTTACTGGCTGAATTATTTATCATTATGATAGCTGACAAACGATGGTATTTTAAAGTCCATCAGCACTTTCAGATTCATCAGTTGGTATTCTACTCTAAAGCAAAGCTCCTCCTTTTTTCATATGGTTATAGATTCTTATTGCACTCACGAATTATCTGTTAGTGTAATTATTGTTTTTTTATGTCCCAAACCTCCCAGATTTGGCCAGTGAATGCCATTCCATTCTAAATTATATGTCCTTCCGGCCTGTGCCCATCATTCTCTGAGTATTTCACCACTTTGTGGCACAAGCCATTCTACATTCATCTCATACTCAGACCTGAAGTGACACTTCTCTCAGAAGATCAAGGTTTCTTCTAATAGAGAATAGTATTTAGAAGATAGAATTTGGCATCAGGTGTGTGTCCAGCTATTGAAGCATCACTGCTCCAAGGCTCTCTCAGTGGACAGTTGTGAGCGGAAGCCCTCTTCATCCTACATGGCTCTGACACCTAGTGCCAGACTGTGAGGACAATTCCTCACCCCACCTGGACTCAAAAAGCTCTATGCCAGGCTACTCCACACACAGAAGTTTTTTTCACCCAAATCTGGCTCTGACAACCCACTCTGGGCTACCATGCCACATACCTCCCTTACCCTGCTGGCATGAATCCCTACCTAGATTGGCCTCACTTAATGGCTTTCAAATTGGATTAGTAAGGAAGAAGGGAAGGAGGGAAGACTATCATTCTTATTTTTGCTTAGAAAAAAAGTCATTACTGCTACAGTGGTGACAGCCCTGATGTATCTGTTGAAGTTCACCTTCTTGCCATGAAAGAGTAACAAAGCCTAGATTTACCCTCACCTTAAGCAACTAAAAAAAAGACAAAAATTATCAAACAGTCTGCAGATGGTGATAGGCAATGTGGGATGGTAATCCCTGAAAGAAGGGAATCAAATGAGGCAAGGTGTAAAACTGCCTTAGCTTATGGCCTGGAAAAAATTTCCAAACCTGCAGGTCAGGGAAGGTAAATTCAAGCTAAACTTAGGGGTCTCTCTGAATGGTGGAGACAAAGTACAGATTCAAAGGTGGCTAGAATTAACAGGGTAGGATACCAGATACCAGGGTAGAATACTCTTTTTATCTGTATGAAAAGAAGAGAGCTACACAGAGAACTCGAGAAATGTGCAGAGGGTCCTCGTCACCTCAAGCCTTCAGCTGATGCTAATACAACAGCTATCCAAAGCCAGGGAAAGAATCACCCAGAAGCAGCAGGCAGAACAATCCTTAGAGCTCACATAAGGTTGGGAAGCATCTGTGTTACAACAAGCCAGAATGAAAAAAACTTTGTAATAAGGCATAAAGCACTGGATAGAATACTAAACAAACTGGAGGTTGTCCTGGTCCCACCTAACAAAGCTTAAAAGGAAGTCTTGAAAGAATCCAATTGTTTTCAAGTTACTTAAGTGTATTCTAGAACAAAGTTAAAGTACAATTACAGAAGTACAAAATATCCAGCACTCAACTAGGTAAAATTCACAATGTCTGGTATCCAATAAAAAGTAACCAAACATGCAAAGAATCAAGAAAGCACAATTCAAAATGAAGAGATAAATTAGTTACTAGAAACAGACCTATAAATGAGAGAGCTGATAAGTACAACAGATATTAAAACAGATACCATAAATACGGTTGACTCTCACTTGCAGATTCCATATCTGCCAATAATTTACTCATTAAAATTGATTTATAACACCAAAATCAATACTCACGGCACTTTCACAGTCATTCACATGCACCGGATGACCAAAAGATTCAGTCTCCTGATGCACTTATTTCCAGCTAAGGTCAAACAAGGTTATGCTGTGTATTCTTGTTTCAGTTTTCAGACTATAATAAGTATCCTTTTCATGTCATTTAGTGTAACTTTTTTTTTTTGCATGTTTTGTGCTTTTTGTTGGTAATTTCATTGTTTAAAATAGCCTCCAAGTGTAGTATTAAAATGCTGTCTAGTGTTCCTAAGTGCAAGAAGGCTACAAAGTGCCTTACAGAGAAAATATATGTTAAGGTTCACACAGGCATGACTTAATAGTGCTCCTGGCCATGAGTTCATGCTAATGAATAAATAATACATTATATTAAATATGGTGTCTTTAAATCGAAACACACATAAAATAAAGTTGTATTTTGATCAGCTGACAGAGTTTGATTAGAAGCTTGGAAAAAACTAGCCCTGTATTTTCACCAGGAATAGTGGTTCCGTTTTTGCTTATTCTGTGTTCACAGAACATAACTGTTCTAATAATGAGAACTGTTACTCCATGTATTCCATAAGGTAGAGGAAAGACTGAGTATGTTAAACAGACACGGAAAATTGAAAAAAAATACACAAAAACTTCTAGAAAACGACATTATGAAGGGAAAGACACAATGAATTTCCCAAGACCTTTGGGTGCTTCCCTGGCGGCTCATATGGTAAAGAATCTTCCTGCAATGCAGCAGACATGGGTTCAGTCTTTAGGTCAGAAAGATATGCTGGAGAAGGGAATGGCTACCCACTCCAGGATTCTTGCCTGGAGAATTCTGTGGACAGAAGAGCCTTGTGGGCTACAGTCCACAGGGCTGCAGAGTCAACATGACTGAGCAACTAACAGTCACAATTTCTCTATAAAAAGGCATAATTTAATCTACAGCTTCAAAACAGAGAAGACAGCTCAGTTTGATGAGGAAGATTCCCTTTAATTAAAAGCACTGTTTTACCAGAAAGAGACTCAAAGACTTAGAAAATGAACTTAAAGTTGCCACCAAGAGGAAGGGACAAGTTAGAGAGTTTGGGATGTCACATACACACTCCTATATTTAAAATGGATAACTAACTTGGAGAACAAGATGGCAGAGGAGTAGGTGGACATGGACTACATCTCTCTCCACAGATACATCAGGAATGTACCTTCAGACATAGAAGAGCAAGCAGAACACCAGCTGAAAACAGATGGGAGAACCTGACCAGCTGAAAAGAATATATAGAACCATGCAAAACTCAGTAGGTTGAAGGAACTGGGTGGGGGGGGGGTGGAAACAGGAGTGTTAGTAGGACTGGACCTGCCCTCAGCGGGTGGGGAAACTGAAGCAGGGGTCCCATCCCCACATTGGGGCAACTGTCTGAGTCAGAGAAGAAACATCTAAGGCTGAGAGTCAAACAGCTCATCTGTGGCAGCCTAAATGGAATAGAATCAGACAGTCCTTGCCGCAGCCATACATAACCAGTACAGGGATGCAGGTCCCCTGGAAGGCATGGAAGCTGGGAGCTGGAGTTTAGGGATTGTGGACGAATGCCAGGGAGAGGGCTGCTATTGACTGCAGAGAGACGGATCGAGGAGAGGTGAGGGAGGAGATTGTGGTGGGAACTGCCTGTGGAGCAAAGCTGGGCAGCCATGGAAACAAGGCAATACTGCTGAGTCACGTGTAGGGGATGGAGCCATCACCATAGCCTCTTCCCCCGCTCAGGCCAGTGCGGGCAGCTGAACAACAGAAAGCTTGGCCCATTAAATGCCTGATGCAATGAACTACAGAAAAGGACCCCACCCAGAGTGCTCCTTTAAGTGACTGATGCATGGAACTAACTACAGAGTAGGACCCTACCCAGCATGCCCCTTTAAGTGCCTGACATGCTGATCTACAGAGTAGGACTTCAGTCAGAAAGAGAAAGAGAAATATCATATTCTGACACATATATATGGAATCTAGAAAAATGGTACTGAAGAATTTGTTCACAGGGCAGCAATGGAGAAACAGACATAGAGAATAGACTTATGGACATGGGGAGAGGGGAGGAGAGGGTGAGAAGTATGCCAAGAGTAACATGGAAACTTACATTACCATATGTAAAATAGAGAGCCAATGGGAATTTGCTGTGTGGCTCAGGAAACTCAATCAGGGGCTCTGTATCAACCTAGAGGGGTGGGAAAGGGAGGGAGATGGGGGGGGGTTCAAAAAGGGAGGGGATATATGTATACCTATGGCTGCTTCATGTTAACGTTTGTAGAAAACAACAAAATTCTGTAAAATAAATTAAAAAAAAATAGGATAACCAACAAGNCTTCTCCAGGAGATGTGTATAAGAGACAGGTATCAACCTAGAGGGGTGGGAAAGGGAGGGAGATGGGGGGGGGTTCAAAAAGGGAGGGGATATATGTATACCTATGGCTGCTTCATGTTAACGTTTGTAGAAAACAACAAAATTCTGTAAAATAAATTAAAAAAAAATAGGATAACCAACAAGGATCTATTGTATAGTACATGGAACTCTGCTCAATGCTATGTGGCAGCCTGGATGGGAGAAGGGTTTGGGGGAGAATGGATATGCGTATATGTATGGCTGAGTCC
The DNA here is from genome assembly GCA_006410675.1 of Oreotragus oreotragus. Classification (NCBI taxonomy): domain Eukaryota; kingdom Metazoa; phylum Chordata; class Mammalia; order Artiodactyla; family Bovidae; genus Oreotragus; species Oreotragus oreotragus. The sequence continues at coordinate 222,551 of SJYX01004653.1, forward strand.
CTTTGTTGTTCACCTGAAACTACCACAACATTGTTAATCAGCTATACCCCAATACAAAACAAAAAGTTAAAAAATCACTGTTTCAGTGAAGACAAAACACAATGTCCACATAATCAAGTCCCACCCATATGGAATGCCAAGGTCTGGGGGTCAAAGTGCATGACAGAACACGCACCTGTGCGGTTGGTTGGCCTTGCTGACTGGGAATCAGGAGAAGTTAAGCTTTGCCTTCTTCCTACTTCATCAGAAGGAGAGGTTGGTAACGATGATATTGGAGGAGTCTGTGCACGACGTGTGGGAAGCACAGTGGTAGTTGGGTAACTAGAGAACATTTGCCTTTAAGGAAACAATAATGGTTAGTCTAGAAATCCAATTAGAAAATAATATATACATAACAATCTCCTTATAGAAATATGCAACCTGGAAAAACAACACAAGTTGGCTACAGTTTAACTGGGGAGAGGGAAGTTAGACTCTGCAGTTTTAAAAATCATTATCTCATAGGATGCTTTTACTATAAAAGTAGTAATACCTTTTCATTTGCTCAAGCAAAATGAAAGTGACATGACAAGTAGGAAGAATACAAAAATCAGCAAAATAGATTAAAAAAAAATCTCTGCCTTCATGGAGCTTTCCTTCAATTACAATGCCAAGATGACAGGGGTATTTTGATAGGCATATTGTAGTTAGACAATAGAGAAGACTTTTAAAGATAGATAACTTCCAGTTACTTCAGATATATACATTTACTAGCTAGCCATCAAAGTAGTTACATGGATTCAAAGTAATAGTCTACAGGTAAGTTATAGAAACAAAAAATAAGTGCCTGGTCACACAACACAAATGAAAAACAGTACATGAATGTCAGCAGTGCAGGGGTAAAAGTACAGGAGAAGTAACCCCTCTCAGGCTAAGAAGGCAGACACTAGCTAAAGAATAAAGTCCAGGAAGATCTTCACTGACTGACTGCTCTTTATATTGGCGAACAGAACTAATGACAACTTTTTAAGCACCAAAAAGGCACTGTCAACCCAGTCAAGTAACTATGATATGATGAAGGCAGTTGTTCCCCGATTTTTCTCATGTTAAATGATGGTGAGCCAGGCGAGACAACTGCAACTCTACTAACACAGTCCCAGCCAATATGAGGTAAATGCAGACTAAAAGGAAAGAAGGATCCACAGGCCTGATGAATGCCTCTGGGGACAAAGGAGCATTATTTTACCATTGAGTTCCATGCCTATGGAGTTTATGGGCAACAAAGAGTTACAGTGCTACTGATCCTCTGTTGATGCCTTGAATTCTGTAATTGCCAGAAGGATTAAAACACATATTAAAATATCCTATCACTCTTCTTTTCCTCCTTTCTCAAACAGAAGTAACTCCTAGCATTGTGTTACTGAAGAGAGACTAAGAGATAGGCAATGTGTAGGGACTGGCCACTGGTATAGCTACTAGGATTAGCACTCCTTCTGCCTAAAATGAGAATAATTCTTATTCTGTGAGCTGAAGCTCACTGTATCAGAATCACGGAGACTTAATTCAAACGCAAACTAGGCACCACACTGGACCTACTGAATGTGACTTGCTGGGAGATACAGCCCCAGAGCTATAGAAAGCCTCCCAGATAGCTCTTGAGTACAACAAAATTTTACCATCATTACAATAACAACCACTCTCCTACTCTCTTAAGATGTCAGTCTACACACTAGAAATAATGAGCTGTCAATTAAGGGAAGAGGGAAAATAAATAAGAAAAAGGGAAAATAATCATTCTGCTTCCCTTAATTTCACTTAAGCCCTAGTTAAAAGGGGTCACAAAACAGTCTCTCTCCAAGGATTTTCACTTAAGGCTTTTCATTTGGAAAAGATTAAAAAAAAAAAAAAAAGGTTTTCATTTTGTCTAAACCTCTGGCAAACTGAAGCAAAAAAAGAAACAAACATTCTTTGGAATTTACGAGTCCACAAAATTGGTTTGGCTGAAGAAGCATCAGAAGACATGCTCTTTCATGTGAAGAACAGATTTGGTTGATCTTTTCAGAAAGAATAAAAGTACACTTAAAGAATTATGCTTAAAAGGAAAATATCTGAGAAAAGAAAATTATTTTCCTGGAGTTAAACTCTTTCTTGAGACTCTAATATTCAAAACACAGTATATACTTTTAAAGGCAAAAAAAAATTCAAAAGCCTAGCCCCCCCCTCCCAAAAAAAGAAAACAGAAAGAATAAAAGTACACTTAAAGAATTATGCTTAAAAGGAAAATATCTGAGAAAAGAAAATTATTTTCCTGGAGTTAAACTCTTTCTTGAGACTCTAATATTCAAAACACAGTATATACTTTTAAAGGCAAAAAAAAATTCAAAAGCCTAGCCCCCCCTCCCAAAAAAAGAAACAAACCACATTATAACGAGATACTACAGTACCTGATTCTCAGTGGCACTGTTGATTAGATCTGGACCACCACTAACTGGCTGTGAGACTTCAAGCAAGTTATTAAACTTCTGAGGGGGCATTTCCAACCTCAGTAAAATGAATTTGACTATATGATCCTAGGTTCCCTCTAGCTCTAGAACGCCTTGCCCTAGTTGGGCACATTCTTCCTAAGAAAACAATCATGAGTTTAGAATCACAGGCATCAATACAGCAGATATTAAAGGTCAACTCCCCTACCTGAGAAGACTAAGGGGCATCACCCCTGGGGACTCCGATGCAGGCACTGTTTCTGTGTCAGTGACTGGAGTCGTGGCAGTTGTGGTGTCCTCCAGTGAGCTGCTCATAAAGGAAGTTGTACTTGAGGCTGATGGGCTGGTGGTAACTGGGGTCTGTGCCTGTTGGGCTTGGTCACTTTCTTCAGCTTGCTGATCAATCTCTATAAACCAAGATTATAGTTAGACAGTAGTAGGATTTTTTTTTTAAGTGATAAGGAAATGGGAAAATTTTAATTTGTAAAGTTTCTAAGTATATTTCATAAGTATCAATTTCTGTGAAGGATATACAGAAAAAAATGTTCTTCTATATACATCCTTATATTCACTATTGGGATTTCCAGGTAGCTCAGTGGTAAAGAATCCACCTGTCAATACAGGAGATGCAAGAGACCCAGGTTCGATCCCTGGGTCAGGAAGATCCCCTGGAGTAGGAAGTGGCATCGCACTCCAGTATTCGTGCCTGGAAAACTGCATGGATAGAGGAGCCTGACAGGCAACAGTCCATGGTGCCACAAAGAATCAGACACGACTGAACACACATTCATCATTGTCTCGTTATTATAGCCTCTTTGCCGACATTACTTTGCCGAAAAAGGTCTGTCTAGTCAAAGGTATGGCCAATAGTCATGTAGGGATGTGAGAGTTGGACTATAAAGAAAGCTGAGCACCGAAGAATTGATGCTTTTGAACTGTGGTGTTGGAGAAGACTCTTGAGAGTCCTTTGGACTGTAAGGAGATAAAACCAGTTCATCCTAAAGGAAATCAGTCCTGAACAGTCATTGCAAGCACTGATGCTGAAGCCGAAGCTCCAATACTTTGGCCACCTGATGCAAAGAACTGACTCACTGGAAAAGATCCTGATGCTGGGAAAGATTGAAGGCAGGAGAAGAAGGGGACAAGAGAGGATGAGATGGTTGGATGGCATCACCGATTCAATGGACATGAGTTTGAGAAAGCTCTGGGAGTTGGTGATGGACAGGGAGGCCTGGCATGCTGCAGTCCATGGGGTCACAAAGAGTCAGACACAACTAAGCAACTGAACTGAACTGATTAGTCTCTACAGACAATAACGTAACAAGCTCCTGTAATTACTCATTTCTTACTTGAGAGAAGGTACTCTTTCACTTATTCTTGCAAGATTTAACCAGAGGTTCTCTAAGGATCAATAAAACTGTTTCCTTAGCAGTTTGATTTTTATGTCTATCTTTAGTCTTCAAACAACAAATAAGAAGATACGTAAATACCTTAAGAATAAAAACCTAGACAGAAACTCCCAAGTTCTAAAAAAAGGACAATGCCTCACAAAATAAACTATTCTTAAGGGTTGTTCCCCCCCCCCCCGGTTATGTTAAAATGTCAAAGCATTTGCAATTTTTTCTTATCTGGTAAGGGAACTTACAAATAAACATAATCAAGATAGCAGCTGTTACAAATAGCTAGCTAATTCAATTCGGTTTGTGAAGTAACCAGCTATTTTTCATAATCATGATCTTAACAACTCCTGTTTATATGCACCATACACCTCTCTCTGCCTATTTACTATCTAAGCTAAAGAAGCAAGAGGGGCATAAGGGAAAACGAAAAAGAAGAGGAAGTAGGAGGGAAGGAAGGGGAAAAAAGGAAGCAACATGAAGGTAGGTGACTTTGTTTTGTTCACTGTTGACTCCCCAAAATCCAGAAGGGTACCTAGCACACTGTAGGTACTCAATAAATATTTACTGAATGAATTTCATTTTTATTCTCAGAATTCTTACTATCTCCAAAGGTGAGGATAAAAGATAAACAAGGATTTTTACACACAATATACAGCCTATGAAAGTAGAACTTTTAGAAAGTCCTTTTTAATATCTCCGAAAGTTATCAGAATAATATATATATATTGAATCAGATCAATAAATACATGAGTACCTTTCATGGCATGAGTTAAATTTCAGTTTTACAAAATGTAATAATTATTAAGTTTCAATACTTCCATAAGTTAAAAATAAAAAATTATAGGTATAGGCACACCTCGGAGATACTGCAGGTTTGGTTCCAGATCACTGCAATAAAGTGACTTTTTGATTTCCCAGTGCAGAAAAAATTATGTTTACACTATAGTCTATTAGAGTGTGCAACAGCATTATGTCTAAAAGACAAAAACCAATGTACATACCTTAACTAAAAAATCCTTCATTGTTAAAAAATGCTAACCATCATCTAAGCCTTCAGCAAATCACAGTAGCAACATCAAAGATCACTGATCACAGACCACCATAAGAAATACAACAATGATGAAAAAGTCTGAAATGCTGTGAAAATTACCAAAGTGTGACAGAGACATAAAGCAAGCAAATGCTGTTGGAAAATGGCACTGAAAGACTTGCCTAACCCAGAGTTGCCACAAATCTTCAATGTGTAAAAAATGCAGTATCTGCAAAGAGCAATAAAAAGAGGTATGCCTGTAGACAGATGGTTATTAATATAAAGAAGCAGAAAGGAACTGTCTGCCTTGCAAAGGAAAAAACACTGTGAAAACTTTTTGGCCAAAAAAATTTATAAATCACTTCCAGAATATATCACTTCTGACAATTATGAGTAACTTCAACAGCACAAAGCAAAAATTTTTTGAAAATCGGATAACTTACCTTGCTTAATTTTGCCCCCAAATTGGTCTTCCAAAAGCCCATGGACCACTAATTTATAGATCATGGCTTGAGCTCGTTCCAGATCTGCTAATCCCAGTGCTCTCTTTATGGGTGACCGCATGACCGCTCGCTTCACCATGTGGCGCATCAAAAACTGAAGGGCTGCACGCATCTCCACGTCTTCATGAACAACTGGAGAGCTAGCACAGTCTGAGTTGTGGCCATTTTCAGCCAGAACTTTTGGTATCAGCAACAGTTCAGCATATTTACTACAGCCAAGAAGAGCACTGAGTGATTTCATAGCACCAAGGTAGAGATAGGACAGCTGGACTGCTCTGATTTCTGACTGGGCTATGTCATGGTTTTTGGACATGTGTTCGTGATTTTTTCTTTTTCCTTCTGTTATCTGATGTTGGGATTCCACACCTGGCACTGCTGAATCTAAAGAAAATGAAGCTATTTCATTTTCTGATTTGGAGCTTGTGGTACCCTTAACATCATCAGATGTTAAGCCCATTCGTGTATCTAAAGCAGATTCACTCTCAATTTTCTGTTCAATATCCCCTTTCTCCTCAGATTCATGTCGGTGTTTCTTTTCATGTCGCTTCGTGCTCTGTTTGCCCATGTCTTCATGAATGCCAGTCAGATACGTGAGGTCCAGCAACACAGAAGCTGTCAGGCCTCGAAATCGTGCCACGTCAAAAGGAAGTGGTTCACAGGGTTCCAGATTATACAATGGAGTATCACTAGGCGACCAAAAAGTTGGGAAGCTTTAATAAAGATCAGAATGACACAGGAAGAAGCAAGTGAGGGATAGACGAGAGGAAGGTATAGAAAATAATGTAGACAAAATAAGATGTATCAAAACAGAGAATAAACTACACAAACTAGAGAACTCATTACAAACAGAAAAATGAATCTATTATGAGAAAAACGGGGAGATGTGACGTTAAACGCAAAAGCAATGAGATGTTCCTGGGCCTTCAAATATGAATATTCATTATTATATGACGTAAGTCAGGGACTAGCAAAATTTCTATAAAGAGCCAAATAGTAAATATTTTAGGACTTGGAGGCCACATAGCCTCTGCTGTAACTTTTCAACCCTGACATCATTGTGTGAAAGCAGTCACTGATATACCTGAATGAACGCTTGTGGCTATTTAACTTTAACAGGAGCTGGGCAAGGTGTGGTTTGCCAATTCCTAATGTAAGCTGTTCAGAAAGTTTGTACAATAAATCTAGCTTATTATATGGGTAATGGCCATTTATAACCTATTCCAGATTAAGACTTTGTTTCATTCAGAAAAATTACCTTACAGTCTTCAATAAATGCTTTCAATTTAGTTTAAGCAAAAAGATGACTACGTATTTCCTAATACCCAGCAAGAATTTCCAAAAGTTTCAACATGCTATAACCATTACTAAAGAACTGGAATAGAAAGCTTTAGCAAGTATACAAAGTTTGGTGGCATACATTTGTTCTATTAACCTAATTTTGGTTCCAGCTTAACCTACTCTTATTTTCTCTTTGGGTCATTTTTCTTATTAATATTTGTTTTAATTTAATCATTTTGCTTTATTGTTTGCATCTTAGTAAGGCATCATAAATCTTTTCCAAAACAAGGCTAAGAATTAAAGAAAAGGTAGATACTTTCACAAGTAAAATTTTCATTGTTTTCTTAGCTTGGAGTCCATTAATTCCTGAAATTGTGTGTAAACTCACATGTGTTTATTTTTCAGCTGAGAGGGTCCATAGCTATCATTACATTATATAACAGTACCACCTCCAAAAAATACTGAAGAACCATTGTTTTTGATATTGTCCCATGTCATAGAAATAATGGAATCACTTTAAGCAGTATAATGAACAGTTACATAATATCATCAATAAATCTGTGTTTTCAAATGATACAATTATGTAGTCATTAGTTAAGTGAGTCCCCTTATTGACTGAAATACTTAACATACTTCCTTTTAAACATATGAAGTTTCTATTTCACACAAATTCTACCTGATTCCAAACACATCTAAATGCTTTTAAGCACACAATTTGTGCCAAATAAACATAATTTTCTTACCTATCATAAATGTTGCACACTGAAGGTATAGAAATATATGCTTTAAAAAAAAGCAAGAGTATTTAAAAATAACAGATAATACAAAACCTAATTTTAGTCACTCAAATGTTAGCATCCTACAATCAAAGCCTTCCTATATAAAATGGAACTAAGGGATCTGCTGTCTGGCTTTTTTTGTGTCCCAATGTGTAATGGAAATGATTAAAAAGCAGGAAGTTAAATGAAAAATAGAAGGATCCTACTTAATCTAAACTACTGAGTTTACCATTTTTTTTCACGAAACAAAGTAAAAACTGTATATTTTACAAACTACTAGTATTCCAAGGAACACAAGTTTGGGAAATACCCCTTTGAGAAATCAATAGTACTCATACCCAGATGTACGAAAAATATTATTTTAAAAAGTTAATTGGCAGCTCACCTAAAATACATAATTACTGACTGTCCATAGGCAATAGCACATTTCACCAATAAATACTCATTTGCTAACAGTGTAACTCAACAAATCATACCTGATGGTAATTTCTGCTTCATCCCATTGGACTTTGGCAGACGTGCTGCCCTCTTTGACCACTCCCAGCAGCGTGGCATGGCGCCCAGTTTGCTTGTGAACACACCGACCTCCAACTCTAAGACCAGCATCAACTCCTCCTATCACTGCCAGCACAGGCCACACCTCTATGCAAAGGGTCCTCAGCTGCGGTTCTGACAGGTCAGCAAGGCCATGCCTACTGTGTTTACCTTTCTCTTCCTCTTTGTTTTCCTTTTCTTCTCTCATTTCATTTTCCTCTCGGCTTTGAACCGAGCGGCTTTTCTTTAGCTTCTGACCTGATTCTTTAATACATATCTTAATTTTGTGTAGCCTTTCCATCATTTTTTTGTTAATGCAGTAAGTCCAACGGTCTGTTCGATGAAGGATACGAATAAGCTGAATAGTGGCCTCTGCCAGCACTGCAGCTACTGGACTACAAATAGGATCTCCTGGAAGGAGGTCTCGTGGTGTGCCACGCATCTGCATATCACAAATTTTCACCTATACAAGAAAAGAGGGTGGCAAATGTGTGATTATTAATAGTTATCCTAAACTATTTATTCTATAAATCACAAAACTATAAATCTAGCACATGTAATCCAATGTGGAACTAGTATTTGGTCTCCTGATATATGTGTATTGTACTATTGGCCCTCAATAAGGAGTAAGCAAGTATTACAGCTTTACTAAAGTCAGTAGCAGTATGGTCCTGAGAAATAAGTTACCCTGTCATTTAAACCTTCTGCAGCCTGTGAGTAAGAGAGCTGTTGTGGTCACTCAAAAGACAGGTACAGACCAAGGTGTATGTGATTCAATTTGCTGTGCTGTACTTATTCACACAGGATGTCTAATTCTTTGTGACCCATGGACTGTAGCTCCTCTGTCCGTGGGGATCCTTCAGGCAAGAATACTGCAGTGGGTTGCCATGCCCTCCTCCAGAGGATCTTCCCAACCCAGGGATCGAATCCAGGTCTCCCACATTGCAGGCGGATTCTTTACCGTCTGAGGTATCAGGGAAGCCTTAGTCCCCACTCCAAAAGTCTTGACTTCACTCTAATCCTTAAGACTCCAGAATAATAATGAGTCCTGGGACCATCTTATATTGTTTCAGAGGTACAAAGATAAACTCACAAGATTATAAAATTGGTCACACATTTCAAATAAGACATAGAGGTTAAAAGAAGAGAAAGACCTGGGTTCAAATCTTAACTCTGTGTAATCGTCAGAAATTATTTAATCTCCCTAAACCTCATCTTTTTCATCTGAAAACAAAACAAAACAAAACAAAACCTGACACTAATACCTGTATCTATCTCTTACTATATTAAAGATGAGACTAGGCACATAAAATGCTTATCAGCACTTTGCTGTGTGCCAGACACACAGTAAATATTTTAAAAAATATTAATTATTATTAGTATTTTTTCTATCAGATTTTGAAGTCAGACAATGCTTCTGGGTAGAATAAACTGATTGATATAAAAGCTACCTAAGGTTAAATTAATTCCTTCAAGCTTCACAGATGTTACAGAACAATAGGCCATCATTCTAACCAGAACATACGAAGAACCTGCTCTGGGCTGCAAGAATATCACCAGGGAAAGGGATACAAAGGAGGTACTGAGGTGCCTGTTAATTTCATTTCCAGTTCAGTTTTGTTGGCCACCTGGTTCAAGAAGCAGTTCCACTATCTCATGAGTAGCTAGCTTGAAATTATACCTCCTTGAAAATTTTTTTAAACATATTTAAAAGGCTAGAATAAATTATACTTTCATGGTTAGAATTTACCAAATCTAGCATTTTCATCACAGATGTATGATATGTGAGACAGCTTGACATCTTCTTACTAAAAAACAACTAGAAATTCTGGAGACCAAACCTAGGCTATACTATATTCTCAAGTAAAAGGATGGGGTAGAAAACAAATCAATCCTCACAGCGAGACCACGAAGAAGTTTCTCTCTGGGTGGGTTTTAGATTAGGAGGAAAAAAAGTTTTAGTGAGAGGGTATCACTTTAATACTGTTCTGAGGACTTAGGGTTCAAATTTACACCATCTACAGGGTCTGAAAACCCTCAGAAGAACGAATGAAAGGCAGCTTCCCCATCATAACGGAAACTTCCATTATTCACAGAATAGTATCTGACTACACTGAGGTTATTTTTCGATTCTTCTCTTATAGGCACAACTACCAATGAACCAGATTATCCCTAAACTAAGTAAGTAAGTAAGTAAAGTCACTCAGTCGTGTCCGACTCTTTGTGACCCCATGGACTGCAACCCACCATGCTCCTCAGTCCATGGGATTCTCTAGGCAAGTACACTGGAGTGGGTTGCCATTTCCTTCTCCAGGGGATCTTCCCGACCCAGGGATCGAACCCAGGTCTCCCACATCAGAGGCAGACGCTTTAACCTCTGAGCTACCAGGGAAGCCCAAAGTGAAGTGAAGTGAGTTCCCTCAGTCGTGTCCGACTCTTTGCGACCCCATGGACTGTAGCCCACCAGGCTCCTCCCTGCATGGGATTCGCCAGGCAAGAGTACTGGAGTGGTTTGCCATTTCCTTCTCCAGGGGATCTTCCTGATCCAGGGATCGAACCCAGGTCTCCTGCATTCCGGGCAGATGCTTTAACCTCTGAGCCACCAGGGAAGCCTATTTCCTGTAATTCCTGTAATCCCATATATGTTTGAAAGTTGATTCACTATATTCAAATTATCAGAATATCAAAATAGTCCCTTAAAAAAGAGTAAAGGTAATTTTTAAAAATAATCTAACCTTCTTCTGGAAGAGTAAATTTACCTGAGAAGGTACTTCTAATGGTAGAAACAGCTTCTTGTACCTATAAACTCTGTATGATGTTAACAAATATTAATAAAAATAACAAATATTCTTCATGCTTAATTATGAAGGTCTGAGGTTTCATTACCTTTTCCCCTGGGTTGCTACTATAGAACATTACACATGGGTACAACTCTGCTGCATCCACGTCTTCAAAAGCTAATTTGGGTTCCTATAGTGTGACACAGGTGATGGGGAAAAAAGGAAACAAAAATATGTTTTAAAATTGATAATATCCAATACATATTAAGATTCAAAGCTCTTACAAGACACAGTAAGTTACTAGATTCAAATCTCAATTATCCTTACTAGGGTAATTCCACATATAATAAATGATCTTAATTTGTTCCTCTGTTACAACCATCTTATTGGGATTTTAATATTGTCTTTTTCTCTTTTTTGGTGCTGATAAATATAAGAACCAAAAGGATTAGAGAAAAAGCAGAGAAGAGCAAATAATCTGTAAACTGAATAGCTAGCACTAACTGAGTCAAGGATAAGTAGAAAGAAAAACTCTATGACATAAATCACAGCAAGATCCTTTTTGGTCCAATTCCTAGATTAATGAAAATAAAATAAACAAATGGGACCTAATTAAAAGTTTTTCTATAGTAAAGGAAACCATAAACAAGACAAAAAGACAGCCCTCAGAAGGGGAGAAAATATTTGCAAATGAAGCAACTGACAAAAGATTAATCTCCAAAATATACAAACAGGGCATGCAGCTCAATATAAAAAAAAAAAAATCAAAAAATGGGCAGAGGCAATCTGGCATTCTGTGATGACCTGGAGGAATGGAATGGGGTGAGGGCAGGGAGGGGATGTATGTATAATCATGGCTCATTCACATTGTATGTCAGAAACCAACAAAACAGTGCAAAAATTGAAAAAACAAAAAAGAGTTCAGGAAAAAAAAATTGGCAAAAGATCTAAATAAGCATTTTTTCCAAAGAAGACATACAGATAGCCAACAAATACATGAAAAGATGCCCAACATCAGTAACTATTAAAGAAACACAAATCAAAACTACAATGAGGTATCACCTCACACTGGTAAGAATGGCATTCATCAAAAATCTACAAACAACATCCTGGAACCTGAGAGATAGGACGGGGTGGGAGATGGGAGGCAGGTTCAAGAGGAAGGGGACATATGTATATTTATGGCTGATTCATGTTGCTATCTGGCAAAAACCAACACAACACTGTAAAGCAATTATCCTCCAATTAAAAATAAGAAAACAGAATACATGAGAAAGCTGAGACCCTGGAGAAAAAAAAAATGCTAGAGAGGGTATAGAGAAAAGGGAACCTCATACACTGATAGTGTAAATATAAATCGATACAGCCACTATAGAGAAAAGTATGGAGGTTCCTTGAAAAACCAAACCTGGAACTACCGGGTGACCCAGCAATCCCACTATCAGGCATATACTCAGTGTTATGGGGGTTCCTCTATGGGTTACTTTCCTTCAAATTTATGATGTTATTATTCTTTCTGCTTATGATCTTTAAAAGTAAACATTTTAAACAAAAAGACACATGAACCCCAATGTTCACTGCCGCACTATTTGCAATAGCCAGGACAAGGCAGTAACCTAAATGTCCATCAACAGAAGAATGGATAAAGAAGATGTGGTACATATGTATGAAATATTACTTGGCCATAAAAAAGCATGAAATAAGGTTATTTGCAGAGACATGGATGGACTGAGAGACTGTCATAAGAATGAAGTCAGAAAGAGAATAGTAGATATCATACATTAATGCATATATATGTAATCTAGAAAAGTGGTATAGATGAAAAGCAGAAATGGGAACACAGATGTAGAGAACAAACGTATGGATACCAAGGAGGAAAGGGTAGAGGTGGGAAGAATTAGGAGGTTGGAATTGACGTATTTACACCTCTGATAATATGTATAAAATAGATAACTAATTTAAAAAAGAAAACAAAACAAGCAATGCCTCCGAATAAGTTTCAGTACCTCTCCATTCTTCCCAAAGGAAATGGTCCTGGCTTCCATGTCTAACACACAGGTAATGAAATCTCCTTGAGTAAAGCTGGATAATGTCAGAGTCTGTTCTCCGTTGTGATAGAGGTTACCACTGTAGGCCCGATAGAGCCACATATCCGAGGTAGTACGGTGGTTAAAGTCGTGTACTGGCCAACGAGAAACTCCAACACACGTGCCTTCATTACCTCTGTTTTCCTTCACAATGTAAAACTAAAATCAAGTGGTAATGTTCACTAATATTCAAAAAAACTTTTTTATATACCATTAACCATATAAAGCAATACTGAAGAATATGTTTATAAAGAATTAATTAAGCATTTATGAGGACCTAAGTTTATTTTTAGCTTAAGTGAAAATAACACAAAAATGAAACAATTTCATCATTTTAAAAAATTTTAAGGCAAATTTAATATTTACCATGTAGTACATGTAGAATAACCTTTGAATATAACCTCTGAGCATTTATTTGAAATAAACAATTTTAATTTACATCTTAATTATGAAGTTGAGAAAGTATACCAAGTCCAAAAAATTTTTAATGGACAGCTTCAATTCTTTATATACAAAATTTCTAATTACTCTTATGTATACTTCTGTTCAGAAAAGAGTTAATACAGCAAGCTTTTTCAGAAAAGAGTTAATATAGCAGACTTTAGACTGCTCTCTTTAAAAAGGCATGCTCATAACAGTAGCCCCTTAGCAAGTACCTGGTAACTTGACTGGTAAACAGTTTCCTACACTGTTAGAAAACATTCCCTAAATGATTCAAGCAGCTTACCAGGACAAGAATGTTTGAACAAACAATGTGGTTTACAATGAACATGAACTTTCCATTTAGGAGTCTGGACTTTTTGCACATGCCAGGCAGAGGGTACCTTCATTACCAGCCTCCAGTAAAAATCTTGGGAACCAAGTCTCTAATGGGTTTCCCTAAAACATCACACACACGTTGCTGTATTTTGTTGGTGGGACAAGTGTGTGGTCCATGTGACCCTTTGTGGCATGGAGAAAACATAAGGAAGCCTGAACACATATTCCTGTAGATGCTTCCTGTGTCTTTTCCTCTTAATATGGCTATATATCCTTACCATCTGTTATAGAAAACCCCAGTCATCATGAATACAACGATATACTAAGTCCTATCAGTCCTTCTACCAAATCTTTCAACATAGAGGTAATCTTCAGGATCTCCAACACAGTAGTGGCAACATGAGCTTCACTAGAACTCTAAATCATTAAAATATAAGTACATATTTGGGAACAAGAGGGAACTGGGGAAAGAGAAAACTCCAATGCCTATGAGGTTACACTTTATGAAACAGGAAGTGAGTGGCTATCTATTGTGAGAGACAAAAGTTACCCACGGAATTCAAAAGTAATAGAGTCAACCACAGGAGGGTTGGCTCACTGGATCCTCTGGCTGCTTTTGGCCCTGTTAGTTAAGTGAGGGAAAAAGAGCAGAAAAGTGTTGTTTTCCTCACTAGGTGGGAAGTGAAAGGGCCTAAACATTCCCACACATGGGCTTTGGATGGGCCAAAGAATAAAAATAAGCTTGCAGCTGCTCTCTCCTCCAGGGTCAAGAGAAAAAGTTCAAAAATCCCTGAGGTGAGTTTTGGGGAGACCAAAAATATTAGAAGTGTATGTTGCTCTTTCCTCCAAACAAGAAGAGATAAGGTATTTAAATCAGTTCCCGGGGTGGAGCAAAGATTTATAAAGAAGAAAGGAAGGAATGGGAGGGAAGGGAAGGGATAGAAGGAAAGGAAGAGATGAGAGAAAGGTGGGGTGGCGGGGGGAGGTAGGGAGAGAGAGAGAGAAGAAAAGAAACTACTCCTGCAATTTTCTTTAGCCTAGAAGCTGCCACTACTATACTAGTACCCCAGTCCAACCAATTAACCTTGTAAATCCTAAATTTACTGCTAGGGGTCTAAGTAAACTTGACATCTGAGAGGAAAGTAAATTTTACAAAACAGCTTCATTTCGTGGCTACTGCATCTGGATGTATCATAAAAGACAGTGTAAAATGTTATATGGTGTAACTTCATAAACACTAAGACATCAAACTAGTAAGGGAAAGCTGCAGAGGAAAAATGTTAGTAGCACACAACTTCCCTGCTTTTTGTCCCTGCCAAGTAGAATGGAATTTAAATTCTTTGAGTAATGGAAACAAAACAAGCCTCTATAACTAATGATTTTTTGTTATGATATTTGCCTATCAGAACCGCGAGAACAAAGGGAAACAAAGACTGGCAATCTCCACATAGAAATATACATTGAGAGTTTTAAAAAACAGTTGTTAGTTGCCAATTAGTTCCTGTAAAATCAGGACCTTTAGTGTCTGATCATTTTCTAGCCTGCGATGAATATTTTTGAGTAAGTAAATCAAATCTATACTTTAAGAAGGCAAAAAGACCTTAGTCACTTAAGACTTTAAATGCAGCTGACTGATCCTACAGCATTTAGGTTTTACTGCTACCCCCTAAAAGTTGCTAGTTTCATTATAGAAGCCTCAATTCACAGCTTCCAATCGCTTGGAGCAGCCTTTAAGTTAAAACCTGATACTCTCTACTATGGGCTGTTTCAACTCAACATGAGCTGTGTTCAACTGAAAGTAGGTAGCAGACCAACAAACAAAAATCAAATGTTGGGACTGCTGAAGATTTAGTTGGTGTAGCCATAAACTGAAAAAATCATGGATCCTAGTTGGACTGTCCAAGACTCTTATATATGCCCCCGGGAAAGGGCTTGTTCTTTTGATAGTCATCTAACTTGAGCTGCTGATTGGCTTTCTATTTCTGACAGAGAAACCGATTACATTCTTAACTTCTATTCTTCCTGAAATCTGAAAGCTGGAAGAGGGCATACTTCAGGACATATGATCCCTCTCGTCCACTCTTATAACAGATGGACTCTTGACCTCTTCTTGTGGATTTCCTATTGCTACTGACTTTTTCTGTTTAGCTTTTTGAACTAGTCAGTTTCAACAACAGACTGATAGCTTGATTCTATGTCTGATACACAGGCCCTAGTAAGACAGATTATTAAATGAAGCTCTCCCCAGAAAAAGATGGATCTTTCCTAGGCTGCTCACTGGATAAATGGTTAGGATAGAAGAGGTAGATGGTGTGAAAACAATTTTTTAATTGGGATTTTGTCCTGACAATCCCTAACCTTTGTGGTTAGGAATAAAAATGTTTTCATTAAAAAAATTTTTTTGTGTGTGTGAAAATTCTTTTGTCTCTATTGCTTCTAACCCTTCTGGATAAAAGGGCTAGATGAAGATAAAAAATGATTTTTTAAAATGTGAAGTTAGAATTATTAAATGAGAAATACTGATTTTAGAATAAGGTAGGTGGGGAGGGAACCCAGGCCCCAAGAAGTGTAGAGGAATAGAGATGGCATAAATGATCACCATTTTTCACAACTGTTCCTCCTCCTGGGGGAGAGGAGAATGGGGGAAAGCCATGCTGTTGAGAAGGTGGTTTTGAGCAGTTTAAATTCAAACTGGCTTCTGAGCCTCCCATTATACTTAACAGGCTATACCTAGCAGGGGATGACTCCAGGTCCTGGAATTTCCACAGAACACCTCCAGATGTCATCCATGCTCTTGAGGCAGATAAAACGATGTCACAGACAGACTATTTAACCAACTGGCTTTAGAGATAGTCCCTCTGAAACCAAGAACTCAACTAAATTATTTAGACTGTAGTGAGAAAATAAGGTGGGAGGCCCCCTGATAGGAGATCACATCAGGGTCCTGTTAACTTGTTATGCCTGACTATTGTCATCTTATAAACTCTTCTTCTCCAAGGATACCACATACAACCTCTAGAATTACATTTTTCTATGTACATGCCCTATTCTGAGTCCTGGACTGGCCAGAGTTGTGCTGTGCTAAATTTATGGGAAAAGCCACATTACTTTTTAAGATATTTTTGATTAATAAGATTTATTTTAACTGGCTAAGTCTAAGACCCCTGAACTCAATACTACAGGCTGGTCTCACCCTGCTGTCTGAGGTCCTACCAGATAATAACATTAATTTTATTGTAAAAACACTGTAGCCAAGAGCCAAGGAGGTAGACTGTGCAATCAAAAGAAGGAACACAACAGGACTGCTATCCTTAGAAATGTCTGCTTACAATGTTGGTCCTTGGCTGGCACCTGGGGACTAGACTAATACTTCGCCACATTGATACACAGTTTCCCTAACTGATAACGGTGGCTTCTTGTGCTTAGACTGTATGATAATATGGTTTATGCTAAAAAGCTACTTTCCCTCTGGGAATCTAAAATTTTAGTATATGCCAGGCGGAGTATGTGAAGATCTCAGCCACTCGTGGTCCCTTAATGTGCTCTCCCAGGAAGAAATATCACACATATGTTATCGAATTTTCATTGCTGGGGCTGCACTGTGTGACCTCTCATGGAAGAGATGATCGTGATTTTTCAACTACATTAAAAACATTTTTGAAAGAGTTACAAAAATAATACAGGGTTCTTGTATATCCTTCATTGAGCTTCCATTTATGTTAAAAATTACAGAGTACTAGAACTTTTACATAAGATGATTTTTTAAGTCTTTCCATTAAAAAAAAATAATCTAGGAGGAAAAGACTAAAAGATAAAATGTCTTTAATAACTACTTAGAATTCTACGCACCTTCCACTGATAGCACCCAGAAGTTACTCCAGTTGACGCCAATCCATATCCTTTTCCTCCACTGCCATGAGTTAAAATCTGTCCATTTTCCACTATGCAACATTGAGCTTTCTCTGGGTCAAAGGATACTTCTTGTATAGGAAGATTCTCATCTTCTTCCTCCAACTCTCCCTGCTTCTACCAGAAAAGAAACTGAGTCAGTATTTTGAAGTAATTCAGATGTCAGTTAATAGATATTCTAAGACTCCTTGGTTTGATTCCACAAATATTTATTATTTACTATATACCAGTTACTGTGCAGGAGATGGGAACACAAGCATAAATGTGGCATGGTCCCTGCCCACAAAGAGCTTATAGCTCAGTCAGGCAAAAGAGAGACAAATAACACAGTACTGCAGGGAGAGAATAAAAGAAGTTACATGACAGGTTATAGCAGAAACATAAAAGTGTAAGTTTCTAACCATGCTTGGGAAGGATAAGGTAAGCATTCAAAAGAGGATGACTTCTGACCTCAATCCTGAATGATAAGAAGGCATTAAGCCGCTGATCAAAGAAAAAGAAATTTAAGGCAGTACTTTTGAACTGTGGTGTTGGAGAAGACTCTTGAGAGTCCCTTGGACTCCAAGGAGATCCAACCAGTCCATTCTGAATGAGATCAGCCCTGGGATTTCTTTGGAAGGAATGATGCTGAAGCTGAAACTCCAGTACTTTGGCCACCTCATGCGAAGAGTTGACTCAGTGGAAAAGACTCTGATGCTGGGAGGGATTGGGGGCAGGAGGAGAAGAGGATGACAGACGATGAGATGGCTGGATGGCATCACTGACTCGATGGACGCGAGTCTGAGTGAACTCCGGGAGTTGGTGATGGACAGGGAGGCCTGGCGTGCTGCCATTCATGGGGTCGCAAAGAGCTGGACACGACTGAGCGACTGAACTGACTGAGCGACTGAACTGAACAGCATGTGTCAAGGCAAAGAACTGAAACAGAATTTACTGATCAGCATTCACTGATTTAACATAATTACAAGCAGTATTGAAGATCTGGAGGATGAGACTGAAAAAGAATAAGGAACTAGGAACAAAATCATAGAAGGCATTCTAAGTTTGATCTTTAGACAACAGAATTTCTACACAGAATGACTTATATAGAGGAACTCTGATCAGATCTATGTTTCATAAACATTGTTGTACCAGGAGTATATAGGATGCAAACAGAGAGAACATTCAGGAGTTTACTGCAAGAGTTCAGGTAAGAAACACTGACAATGTAAAAGTCCTTCCATTTACCCAATGAGTATTTATTAAGCATCTGCTGTGTACTAGACACTATACCAGGTCCTATATATTCAGCAATATACTGGATAGATTAGGTCTCTGCTCACACAGAACTTATATTTTAGAAAGTGGAGACAGAAAAGAAATAAGAAAATATTAGGCGATAAATGCTACACTGAAATTAAAATAGATGATGTTTATGGCATTAAAGAGTATGTGGCAACTGACTCTAGATTGCAGATTAGGAAAGGAATCTGAAGAAGTGATAATTAAGTCAAGACATGAATAATAAACTGACTTCTGAGAAACATATCTGAGGGAAGTATTCTAAGTAGAAAGAAAGCCAGAGAAAAACCCAAAGGAAGGTACAAGCTCAGTGTGTTCAAGAAGCAAGAAGAAGGCAAGTTGTTCACAGTGCAGTAAGCACAGAGGAGATAAAGGATGGAAAACCATTAACCGGAGGGTTTTAAGCAGAGGATCAACATGTTCCAATTTACCAAGGTAAAAGCTCACACTAGATCCTGTGTAGAGAATGAATTAACATGGGATATTGCATAATCCAGGCCAGACAAAACAGTGGCTTGGAGTAGGGTGATGGCAGAAGAATGAGGTGGAAAAATTCAAGTTAAGTATTAACAGAGAAGTTAGCAGGACTTGGAGATTATATAGATAGAGAAAATGGGGTGTGTGTGATAGAGAGGAATCAAGGATGACTGCTTGGTTTTTCGGTTGAGTCACTTACTAAGAAATATGGGAAAGCCTGGGGAACAGACTATTAACAGAACTAAGGATGCTGCTAAGTATGAGATGCCTATTAGACTATCACTCAAGTGGCAAGGCAAGTAGAAGATGGGTATATAAGTCTGGAATTCAGAAAAAAATGTCAAAAATGGGACTAAAGATTTGGTGACCAATGGCAAATGGGTCTGAATAAGGTTTGATGCTAGAGGAAATGAAATGGAAGTAACAGCTGAAGAAAATAAAGGGTCTTAAGACCAAACCTTGGGATATTCCAGCAGTTAGATTAAATAGAAGTGAAAGTCAAAGTGGTAGTCACTCAGTCATGTCCAACTCTTTGCAAACCCACACACTGCAGCCCACCAGGCTCCTCTGTCCACAGAATTCTCCAGGGAAGAACACTGGAGTGGGTTGCCATTCCATTCTCTAGGAGATCTTCCCCACCCAGGGACTGAACCCGGGTCTTCTACATTGCAGGCAGATTCTTTACCTGAATCTGCCTCAATGGGAATCTGCCTCAGACCAGGCTTTCCCTGGTCTGATCCACCAGGGAAGCCCTAAAATAGAAGGGGAAGTACAAATAAAAAAGGATGAGAAGAAAAGACCATTGTACTGGGATAGAAGGAAAACTAGAAAAAGCATGGAATCATGAAAACTAATAGAAAGACTAAGATAGCTAGACAGATGGATTCAAGCAAAAACAATTTAGGAGGTGAAATCAATGGGGTCTAGGGACCACACGGATGGGGATATTAGCAAAATCTAGAATTCCCAGGAATTCAGGTTTGAAAAGCTAGTTGAATGTTAGTACCACCAATAAAAATGGGATGGGAGGAAAAGAAGAAAGGTTTGAAAGAAAGACACCTGGGCTATCTATCATTCAAGTTTGGAAGGCAAGGAACATAGTGAAAATGGTCATGATTATGACTGAGACTTCTAGAAAAGCTAAACACAGAACTCTGAGGGACACCGGAATCTGGGATGGAGGCACGGAGAAAGTCACACTAAAGAAGAGATGCCTCCAGAGGGAATCAAGGATTGGTAGAGGGAATCTAGAGCAAGTGATGGTTTTAAAACAATGGAAGGCTAGAGTTTACAGAGGTCAAGTAAGTTGTGAGCAAAAAGCCATACACTATTACCAACAACACCTCTGTCATTATTTCAGTGCTTTGGTGGAAAAGAAACGATTGGGCTGAAGAGATGAGAAGGAAGGAAGTGACTTAAACATGTACAAGATTACTCTTCCCAGAGGCTTAGCAATGACATATGAAAGAATATATAGAAAGGCTTCATTGATTAAAAAATGCTATTTAGGAGAGTGGGAATAAGAGATGTTTACAAACTGAGGAGGAGGAAAGTCCTCCAGTGGAGAGGGAGAGTGAGTGCAGAGAGACTGAATAACTGATAGAAAAATGTCCACCAAGGAGAAAGGATCCAGAGACAGGTGGCAAGATATTCACTTGTGCTGTCTAAAAATACCTTTTTGGAAGAATCAGGTACCTGTAATTTTATTTCTTGTTCTTTTTCCTTTATCTGAATAGCATGTTTGGCCTGAGCAATGGGTGTCTCCCACATACAATCTGACAGGAGGGAAAACAGGCGTTCCACAACCTATGTATTGAAGGAAAAACGATACAATCTGTAAAGGATTATTTAAACTATTTTTAGAAAAGATAAATCATAAGATTAAGTCACCCGTGAGATTTAATTATACCAATGTCTGACAGGTACTTTGTATAGATGCAAGCTAAAATGTCATTTTTTAGAAAGATCATTAACCCACTACAGAGCGGGTTCAGCTGCCCTGTTGCCTCGCTATATGGACCTCTGATGAGGCCATACAGCCTCACATCTTTCTCTCTCTAGATGCCCAAACGTAGTAAGAAATTCTATAAATTAAAAACAACAACAACAACAACAACAACAACAAAAGAAATTCTATAAATTGTCCTTTCATTCTGACCTTGAAAATATTCACTATACCACCACTTCTCACATCTCATAACTAATTTCTCTTTCTCTTTGCTTGGAGATGACAAAATTTAAAAAACAATCCCAGAAGTGGAAGTCGTAGATGCTACTGAATAAATGACACATTTGCAAATGAAGAGACTCTAAGTTTCAAGTTTGGGTGAATCATGTTGCAAATGTAAAGAATATCTTCTAATAATTTTAAAAATAGAAACCTGGGCCATCTGATCATCTTCTACACCAGATTCACAAGCTGGCAGCACAGCCTCAAGGACGTGAAGTGCAAGGAGCCTCGTTCTTAAGTTACCAACTAGAGGAATTCCTGGAGGGAGAAAAGAACATTGTCTTACTATAAATGTGACTTAAATTCAAAGTTTAAATAAACTTCTTGAAAGAAATCCTTGAAGCTGTTAAGTATTTAGGATGGAACGGACTTCACTTCAGCACATTATCACAAGAATTCTGGATTCATCCCATATCCATCAATGTATATGGATATTCACGTTCGTGTTTCAGTTTTTATGTATATATAAGCTTTTAGGTATATATATATGTATATATTATATGTATATAATATACCTGTGCCAAGTACCATGCTATGCATTTCATATACATTAATAACTCTGTTGATCCTCACAAATCCTACATTATATCCTTATTTTACTGATGAGGAAACAGAGGCTCAGAGAAGTAACTTGAGCAAAGCCACATAGCTCAGTAGAGACAGAAGTAGAATTTTAAATGACCCATCTGTTAACCTCTAAAGCTCAGGCTTATCATACCCTTTAATTGCTTCTGACTGCATTTATGCTCTGACGGACCTACAGGGTTAATGGAGAGAAAGCAGTTTGTATTTTTCTAAAACAAACAAAGACAGAGGCAGAATACCGATGCTCTTTTTTCTATGCATTACTATTACTGGGTTGGCCAAAAAGCTCTTTCGGGTTTTTTGCACTGTCTTACAGAAAAATCCCAAAGAACTCTTTTGGTCAACCCAATACAACCAGTAGAAATAAATTAATATCTGATTCTTCTTCATGCTCTAAGAACTTACTCAATATTATCATAAGCCTTATTTTACTAAAGGAGAAAAAAAGCTACTATAAGTTATACTAGTAAAGAAAAACTGACAGGAAAATGACTATAAACTTACTATATATAAGGCTAAGAAGCACAGTTACAGGAAGAATCCTGACTTGAACTACTGATCTGCCAATAGTAGTAACTTATAAATAATAGAGCTTTTAAGAAAATAAGGTAAAGGTAAGGCCTCTTTTAAATAAAATGCTATTTTATTTGCAGCACAGTTGACCAATTTTGGAAATTCTTTAAACACTTTTAACAAATCAGTTTCTTGCCAGAATTTGCTACCACAATGACTGGGATAATTCTGTTGCAAGAACATTAACATTTAGCATGACTCCATTTTACTGTATTTTTGCAGTTAATAACTGCAGCTATTATGTTAATAATAAGCTGCCTGTATTCTTTTTGTTTATATATTAACCTTAAAACATATATAGAATCTGAATTTTTTTAAAACTGCATACAAAAAAGTAAAAAGAAACACTAATAAATGATATTAAAAATGTACACATATAAAATAACATGTATCACAGAAGACTATGTTACATTTTAGCACACTTAAGAAAGATTGCTGCTGCTAAGTCGCTTCAGTCGTGTCCGAATCTGTGCAACCCCATAGACGGCAGCCCACCAGGCTACCCTGTCCCTGGGATTCTCCAGGCAAGGGCACTGGAGTGGGCTGCCATTTCCTTCTCCAATGCATGAAAGTGAAAAGTGAAAGTGAAGTCGCTCAGTCATGTCCGACTTTTCACGACCCCATGGACTGCGGCCCACGAGGCTCCTCCGTCCATGGGATTTTCCAGGCAAGAGTACTGGAGTGGGGTGCCATTGCCTACGGATGATGAAAAAGTTCTAGAAATGGACAGCAGTGATGGCTGAGCAACTCTGTGAATGTACTTGATGTCCCTGAATTGTACACTTAAGTGGTTAAAATGGTAAATTCTATTTTATGTACATTTATTTTAAAAACAATAAAAAGCAAACAGATTAGGAAAAGACTGACAGTAATCTATGTAAGCAGACCAGAGTTTTAGGCTAAGAAGCAAGAATTAAGCTTATTTTACAGAACTCTCATAGATAGCACACAACTAGAAGTTAAATCAAAGCAACAGAAATCATATCATGATGAGAAAGAACAGACAAATTCAGATCTGCATTCTGATAATCCAACAATTTCAAAATTTGTGCTTAATTATCACAATAAACTGGATGTTCTCCACTTATTATTGTAATCTGAACAACTAGAGATGTTTCCAATATTAAATCTATGATCTTCTCCAGTGCTATCTTCTACTATTGATTCCTTTCCATTTTTACTCCTGAAATTAGTTTTCTTTCAATCAAATAAGTACTCACAAAACAGGAAAGAAAAGTCTTAAAATCAAGGTCAAGTATCCAATGTTGTTAAAGTCTGGCATTATCTGAACAAAACACATGTGATATGCAAAATACTCCAAAATAAGACAAAGGTCACATACCTGAAGAACATTTCTGAGACGCTATATTTAAAAGCACCTCTGTCCACTTTGGGGAAGCCATTTTTGATTGAATTGCTTTTGAAGATACAACTCTGCGAAGAAAAACTAGGAAATCCCCCAGATGCAGTTCAGCTGCGTGCTGTTTCCTAAGAGCAGCTAAAGAATGAACACACAGGTTTACATTATAACCAAAAGCAAACAGGAAACAGTTTTTTATCAAATAACTTACACTGAGAATGCAGTTAAGTACCACTTAATTCACAACCTAGGCTGTCAATTAGTTGCCTAGGGCCTGGGTTCAATTCCTGGTTGGGGAACTAATATCTTACAAGCCATGCTGCATGAACAAAAATAAATGTTATGAACTGAAACATATTCTTAAAAACCAAAACAAAACCATGTCTGTGTGTGCATTAGACTAGTAAAAGAGCTGATGACTGTAATCACATGTTCAAAAAGTCCATGATCCACTCACCACTTCCCCATTCCTCTGGTCCAATCAAATTAAGAATTACATCTCTAAAAAAGACTTAACTGTTTTTATATTCTACAAGACACAAATTTCCAGGCCTGGATATGGTTTGCCTAAACGCTACATATAAGAAATCTTTCCACCAACCTGCTCTAAACAACCATCCCAATTTTCCCAAGAGCATCAATACTTCTCGTCACCCCTCTAACAGTTTCCCTCCAGGACTGAGGCTAAAGCTGAAGCTCCAATACTTTGGCCATCCGATGCAAAGAATGATTCATTGGAAAAGAACCTGATGCTGGGAAAAACTGAGGGCAGGAGGAGAAGAGGGTGGCAGAGAATGAGATGGTTGGACGCATCAGCAACTCAATGGACATAAGTCTGAGCAAACTGGGAGATAGTAAAGAACAGGGAAGCCCGGTATGCTACAGTCCATGGAGTTGAAAATAGTTGGACACGACTTAGCAACTAAACAACACCAACTCTGTGCATTTTGAAGCCAAAGGACTGTCTGCTCTTCTTCTAATACACCATGATCTCATATCATCCAACACCTTGGAGGTATGACCCACTCAGAGCCAGGGCAGAGAAGTTTGCAAGTGGGGCAGATTCCCGGAATGTCAGTCTATAAGTGCATTAAAACATGGAAAACTGTAACAATTTGAAAGCAGATGTTTCTTTTTCAGGGAGATCTTGGCATATCAAATTAAGAAATACACAGATAAGTCACCTGTGATGGAGAGGAGACCAACTCCCAGCCAAAGGACAAGTCTGACTAGTCAGTAATCTATAATACCTTCATGGATAGCTTGTTAACTAGTGGGCTTTTGTTTTGCTGATGGGTGTGCAGGTTTATGATAGAACTAACCTGTTAGGGACAATTAGAGAAAAAGCTAAGAGTTCCTTTTCTACGTTTCCTTCTCACAGTACTCTAATCTTTACTTCTTCAGTCTTTGCTAATATGCAAACTTTTTAACAGTATTAATTTGAAGAATATAGTTATTAGCCTACCCTAGGTACCTACATCTCACTCTAACCTTGTTCCTATGCATTTCTCCAAAATCCAGTTCAAAAGTTACCTCTTCCATGAAGCTTTCTCTCTTGGTAGAGACCCCTGGGAAAATCTCTTTTAGGACACCTCGATCCAACCCCACTCTCACTCCCAGCAAGTATTTTTTTAATAAGACACTCAATTAATTAAAGTAATTAAAGCCTAGAGATCTTAACCATAAAGCTAGTTGATACAGCTTGATGATATAGTTTGTTTCCAGTATCAGTACTATGTTTGAAATGAAGAGTATACCTTACTTTTAGTTAAGTATTATAAAAAGTATGTGGAGTTATTAATACCTGGTCTACCTATCTGAATGCCTGGCCACTGCTGACTAGAATCAATCTTACTCCCAGGCACGCCCATAAACAGAAAAGGGACAACCTGAGGAGAATGGATGTGGACTCATGTGTTGTTACACCTGCTAAGATTCATCACAGTTTATTTTATGGAAGGATACTGAGAAGTAACTCTTCTGGTTCTTCCATGCTGTCCATATGTGCAGTGGTCAACAGAGTGGAGAGAAACTACTACCTTAACAACCCTGTATCCGCAGTTGGAGCTCAGAAAAAAGGGAGGTGGCATTAAAAGCCTGTTTTTATGTTATCATGCCTTGTGAGTCTCCCCACACTCTGTATATGCAACATGCTCTTTATAAAAAAGAAGTAACTTGCCACAGATTCAGCCTCTGAAACCAAAAGTTAGCCCTCAATGAGACTCATACATCCTTCTAGATTCTGACCTAAGAGATTTAGCTATTTCTTCTGAGCTTATTGTATTACACTGTAATTATTTGTTTAAATGTCTGCCTTCCTCATTATCCTAGAAAGTTCTAGAGGACAGAGATAATGTTTTGTCATTTTTGTATCCCCAGCATGTTCCTTTATCCACCCACCTACCTATACAGTATTAATATTATTTAAATACTACCTTATTTATTTAAATAGTATTCATTATACTATCCCAATATCAACATTCATCAAGCTCTTATGTGCCAGATACTGCTATAAGTCCTTTACAAGTATTAAATTATTTAATCCTTATAATGGTCTTGAAAGACTGGATCTATTACCTTTGTTTTATCTATCTGTCTGTCTATCTGATCCAGAATGGATTGAACAGCTTCCAGAGCTTATCATAGTAATAAGACATTAGTAGTTACACAAAATTTTTTCAATAAATGATCAGTTTTAGACCTTTATTTCTTAATTATATAACTGACATATGCAGTAGCTCTCCTGTTAAGGGTTTACATTCTACTGAAATACAATGTTCACTATATTTTTGGGGGGGTTTTTTTGGCTGTGCTGTGCAACCTGTGGGATCTTAGTTCCCTGACCAGGGCTTGAACCCACATTCTCAGCAGTAAAAGCCGAGTCCTAACCGCTGAATCATGAGGGAATTCCCACAATGTTGATTAATAGTTTTTTAAAGCTTTAAGCAGATGACCATATAACAGCAATCAAAATTTATTACAGCAAAGTATAATGAAGAATTTTTTTTAGTGACTAGAGAACAGAACAGCCTAGCAAGAAGTTCAGCTCCCCTAATTCTAACCCAATTCCAAAATATTAAAAACCTTGATCCTGGAGGAACTCTTAAACCAAGACTGCAACTCAAGAGATGAGCTGTCAAGATTAAATGCTACAAAAACATAATCTGGGGAAATCAGTCACTGAGAACCTCTAGGTTCTAGACACAATAAAGAGCCTGAATCTACACTTTGGCTGGTATAGTTACTACATCAGGGTTAACTGACTGTAAAGAGAGGAAGTTCAACCAGATATACATCTACATTGTACATATTAGGAGAGAAATGCGGTTTCTAAATAAACAAATAAAAATCCTTTCATGCCTCACAACAGAAAGAAATCTACATTCTAAAGATATTCACACAATGTGGACTCAATAAATGCTTATAAATAATAACAGAAAAAAATGTTTATGATACCTCTGAAATCTCTCTTCTCCGTTTCTCCACTGGAGTCAATTTTTTTTCCTTCTTCATCCTCTTCTCCTTCTCCAAAAGAGGCCATAAGCAATACACCAGCCTGGGACAACAAATTCTTCAACTGGCTGCAGAGTAGATCCAACAAAGATTGAACTACCTTGGGGCTCAGTTTATCAGCATAGGTCCTATGTGAAATAATGGGAAAAAAATAAATGGTAATTATACAGAAGCGTAAACATACTTAAATACATAAAGAAGATTAGAGGTAAAAGGAAATTAACTAAAATGTGAAAGACCAACCCCCACAAAGTTCTATCAAGACATCTACAATGCTCACCCTGTAGTGATGGCTAGAATCTGGAGCAACCTTGTACTAGCCACTTTTAAAGCTGTGCTAAGCTGGGAAACACCTGTTTTTGGCAACAACTGAAGAGGCTGTCCTAGCATGGTGTCTGTGCCACATAACTGTGACAATACATTTAGCAGACCAGTGGAAATTGCCAAAGAAACATCTACTGGCTGATAGTGAACACTCAGGGCAAAAACTGTAACCAAAAGGAGACGCTGTTGGGCTTCTAGAAAAAAAGAGAAAAAGACAATTGAGAATCTTCTTTGAAGTTAACAAAGTATTTACTAAAATAAGTCATATTCCAAAACATAAATGGTAGTATGGAACACTATTACACTTTCAAGTATTTATTCTTTACAGATAAGCTGACGTACTAATGTTATTAAACACAGAACATTAGCTACCTACTACAACCCCAGGCGAAAATGCAACTTGCATCTTACACTTGCATGCGTAGTTACTCACCGATGTGGTGCTTGTTGGCTTGCAGGGCTCTTTCCAAGGTAGCAGACAATTGTTGATAAATCTTATGCACAGCCACCTGGATTTCAATCTGAATATTTCTCTTAGCTGCTCTGATCCCATCCTAAATTACACATAAAGATTTACCTTTTCTATTAACAACAATAACACTTCCTACTTTTAAAGAAATTAGTTTATTTTACTTTATAATATTGTATTGGTTTTGTCATACACTGACTTGAATCAGCAATGAGTGTACATGTGTTCCCCATTCTGAACCCCCCTCCTACCTCCCTCCCCATCCCATCCCTCTGGGTCCTCCCAGTGCACCAGCCCCAAGCACCCTGTATCATACATAGAACCTGGACTAGAGATTTGTTTCACATATATTTTATGTTTCAATGCCATTCTCCCATATCATCCTTCCCTCGCCCTCTCCCACAAAGTCCAAAAGACTGTTCTATACATCGGTGTCTCTTTTGCTGTCTCACATATAGGGTTATCGTTAACTTCTTTCTAAATTCTATATATATGCATTAGTATACTGTATTGGTGTTTTTCCTTCTGGCTTACTTCACTCTGTATAATAGGCTCCAGTTTTATCCACCTCATTAGAACTGATTCAAATGTATTCTTTTAATGGCTGAGTAATACTCCATTGTGTATATATACCACAGCTTTCTTATCCATTCGTTTCCTGATGGACATCTAGGTTGCTTCCATGTCCTGGCTATTATAAACAGTGCTGTGATGAACATTGGGGTACACGTGTCTCTTTCAATTCTGGTTTCCTCAGTGTGTATGCCCAGCAGTGGGATTGCTGGGTCTTAAGGCAGTTCTATCTCCAGTTTTTTAAGGAATCTCCACACTGTTCTCCATAGTGGCTGTACTAGTTTGCATTCCTACCAGTGGTGTAAGAGGGTTCCCTTTTCTCCACACCCTCTCCAGCATTTATTGCTTGTAGACTTTTGGATCGCAGCCATTCTGACTGGCGTGAAATGGTACCTCATTGTGGTTTTGATTTGCATTTCTCTGATAGTGAGTGATGTTGAACATCTTTTCATGTCTTTGTTAGCCATCTGTATGTCTTTGCAGATGACATGATCCTCTACACAGAAAACACTAAAGACTCCACCAGAAAATTACTAGAGCTGATCAATGAATATAGTAAAGTTGCAGGATATAAAATCGACACACAGAAATCCCCTGCATTCCTATACACTAACAATGAGAAAACAGAAAGAGAAATTAAGGAAACAATTCCATTTACCATTGCAATGAAAAGAATAAAGTGTTCATGGATTGGAAGAATCAATATAGTGAAAATGAGTATACTACCCAAAGCAATCTACAGATTCAATGCAATCCCTATCATGCTACCAATGGTATTTTTCAGAGAACTAGAACAAATAATTTCACAATTTGTATGGAAATACAAAAAAAACCTTGAATAGCCAAAGCAATCTTGAGAAAGAAGAATGGAACTGGAGGAATCAACCTGCCTGACTTCAGGCTCTACAAAGCCACAGTCATCAAGACAGTATGGTACTGGCACAAAGACAGAAATATAGATCAATGGAACAAAATAGAAAGCCCAGAGATAAATCCATGCACCTATGGACACCTTATCTTTGACAAAGGATGCAAGAATATACAATGGAGAAAAGACAATCTCTTTAACAAGTGTTGCTGGGAAAACTGGTCAACCACTTGTAAAAGAATGGAACTAGAACACTTTCTAACACCATACACAAAAATAAACTCAAAATGGATTAAAGATCTAAACGTAAGATTAGAAACTATTAAAATCCTAAAAGAAAACATGGGCAAAACACTCTCCAACATAAATCACAGCAGGATCCTCTATGACCCACCTCCCAGAATATTGGAAATAAAAACAAAAATAAACCAATGGGACCTAATTAAAATTAAAAGCTTCTGCACAACAAAGGAAACTATAAGCAAGGTGAAAAGACAGCCTTCAGAATGGGAGAAAATAATAGCAAACGAAGCAAAAGACAAAGAATTACTCTCAAAAACATACAAGCAACTCCTGCAGCTCAATTCCAGAAAAATAAAAGACCCAATCAAAAAGTGGGCCAAAGAACTAAATAAACACTTCCTACTTTTGAAAGTAATAGCATTTTATTCCTAGTCTATACTAGAGCCCTATGGTGGTTTTTAATCATTTCGTATATTTCAGTGTATGAAAGTTAAAACTCATTTTTCAACGCTTGAAAATTCTTGATTCTATATAATCTTTCTCCTTTCCCACAAAGCATTTCTCCTCTCTAAACATGGAAGACATGAAGAGAACACTTAAAAAAACAGTTCAAACAACCAGAGAAACTAAGTAAAATTGATCAAGTCTAAAATGTAAATTTTTGAAACCCATCCTCCCAAATACCAACCCTGTCCCAACTTAAATCTACCTCTATGCAATTTGGCTAAGGGATAATAAAACTGAGCCACCAAAGAATGTAAAAGTACAGCAGTACCATAGCTTATCTATTTGTTTAACTAATTTCAGCTACACTACTATTTATTACTCAAGAAATGAAACCAATGATATCATTAAGTCTACTATTTATTACTCAAGAAATGAAACCAATGATATCATTAAGTCATTTAGGTCTTTTATATTTTTAAATCTCAATTCTAAACACCAAAAAGTTTAGCATTATTAAACTGGTGTTGTAAAAATACAGGTAAGGTGTCATCCTCACAGGACAGCTCTGTCACCTACCTGATAGTGATGCAGTCGGCCACTCTCTCCTTTGGCTCCTGCATGTCCAACAGTGCCTAAACCGAAACACCCTGCTAGAAACTGCAGCCTCACAGATGTGAGCAGAGTGGATGACTGGAAACCTGAGCTCAATCTGCTTCCTGTCAGAGAGATGCTACCTTTTTCTTCCATTCCAGACAACAGAACAAGTATCTGATGAAGTGCCTCTAAACGGAGCTTGCGAAAAGGTAAAATAAACATATTTTAGAATTCTTCACTGAACTGAGACACAAATAACTCTCTACATCATAGACAATATATTTCTTAGTGTATAGAAAATTTTGATATTTCTTAGGAATCTGTTCTATTGACATAAATAATTATTTTGCTATCATGACTTTAAAAATTAAAATATCTCTAAGATCTCTGCAGCATACTTCAGTATAAAAGAAGTGACACAGTACAGTGGAAAAAGTAGTAAATCTGGATGCAGGAGACCTAGTTTAAAGGCCAGAGTAGTCTAATTACTATGCAGTCTTGGGAAACTCAATTTCCTGAGTCTCAGTTTCTTCATGTATAAAATGAGGCTATTAGTACTTTTTTTTTTTCTGGCTATATTCTTAGTTTATTTTTTAATTTTTTTAGAGGATCCATTTTACTTTACTTTACAGTACTCGATTGGTTTCGGCATACATTGACATGAATCTGCCACGGGTGTACACGAACTCCCAAACATGAACCCCCCTCCCACCTCCCACCCCATATCATCCCTCCGGATCATTCCCATACACCAGCCCCAAGCATCCTGCATCCTGCATTGAACATAGACTGGCGATTCATTTCTTACATGATAGTATACATATTTCAATGCTAGTCTCCCAAATCATCCCACCCTCTCCCTCTCCCTCAGAGTCCAAAGTTCGCTCTGCACATTAATCTACTCACGGTACTTTAATCTACTCACAGAACTACTGTGATGCTTATGAGGAGATACATGTGAAGGTTTCAAAAGTGTCAGGTAGTAAGGATATTGCTTTCTTTTCTTATAATACTGTTATATAGAATGAATACTCTTTAGTTCAAGAATTAGAAGAAGTATTCCCAAAAGGTCTCAATGTGGTTCTCTTGAACTTTGGGCTCTATCTTCCCTAGGAGGACAAATATCTACCATAGAAGTCAACTGGCCTATTCCTCTTTTTTTTTTTTAAATAAACTTTTTATTTAGAAATAATTTTGTATCTATAGAAGAGTTCCTATATACTTTCCCCCAGTTCCTCCTACTGTTAATATCTTACATAATTATGGTACATTTATCAAAAACAAAGTTTCTGTCTTTGTTTTCCACGACCCTGATGTTTACAAAGGGCTGTTTTTGTATTTTATAGTATGTCCCTCAATCTGTGTTTGCCTGATATTTTCTCATGTTTGGACTACAGATATGGATTAGGGGGAAGAATATTACAAAGTCTCCCTCTCATCATATTATTATCACTGTGCATGATATTAGCGTAACCTATTAATTATGGTGATACTAATCTTGATCACTTGGTTAAGATGATGTCTGCCAGGTTTCTTCAAAGTAAAATTACTTCCCCCCACCACCACCATTTTCATACTCTGTTAGCTCTAAGTCACTAAATCCAGCTTACTCTTAAGAGGAGTAAAATTAAGCTCAATCTCCTGGCAGGAAGAGTATCAAAGAATTTGAGGACATGTTAAAATCAAAATTATTAAAAAATATTTTTAGGGATATACTTAAGAGGCTTTGTTCACTAACTTTAGCATTCATCATTATTACCATGGTGTTCTAATCTAGCACTTTTTAAACAGACAAATGTATAAAAAATGAAGACTCTAAGAGCAGATCTGTATAGTCACCCACCAATCTTATTATAGTTTCTAGGAGACAAGGAAACACTTAGTGATTAGAGTATCTTGTTCTAAAAGACAGCAATTAAAAATACACTATTGTTCACTGCAAAGAAAATATCAGGTTGCTCTAGTTAAGATAGCAACATCAAAAAGCTCAGGTGAAGGAAAGAGGGAGGCAAGGAGTAGAAGAAAAGGAAAAAATTTTCCTATTAATTGTACATTCAATGGTTCATAGTCCCTCACAAGAAGTAAACATCAAAAACTTACTTCTGCCCTTAACTGTTGCTGCTCCATTGCAATGATGGAGGCCTGGGGACTTGTAGACATACTTTCCTCTGGCTCTTTAAAACCTGGGGCATTACCCACATCTCCACTCACAAAGCTTACAACATTTTCAATCAAAGTGTGAACTCCCAAAGACTTGGTAAGATCAAAATCAGACTCAAAGGAATAAGAGGAACTGCACAACCAGTCTCTGTTATGTTTCAGGCGAGTCCACGAGTCACTCAGGGATTCCAACTGACTGTGCATAGGACCTATATACAAACAGAACAAACATGTATCAATGATGACCAAGTAGAAAATACATTCTGGAACTAGATGAGGGCTGAGCGCTGCTATCATACCAACTGGTGAGGAATGGATACTCATGTTTGAATACATGCATGCATTAAGTGAATCTGAGCAAAATGCTTTGCTAAAAAACAATAAACAAACAAAAACTAGAACAATGTAAGAAAAGAAAGGGAAAGCCCTGTTTAATGTACCAGTGTCTCTGTAAGCGCTTTAGCAACACGCTGCCACAAGAAAAAGAAAGGCAGAAGCTGTTCTCAAAATGCTTAGCTTAAAAGGCTCTGCAGTATTAAACCAGACCATCATTTATGAACACAACAGAACTAGGCACTTAGGACACTGCTGGTAAGATCAACTAGCAATAGAACTTCACCTGATTTAACATTATCATCGCAAAGAGTGAATTAAGATTGCGCAAAGTGTCTACATATCTGCAATGAAATATTACCAAAAAAATGAATATAGAAGGGCAAGTAAACTTATACAAAAAGGAGACATAAACATCACCTTTGGGTTTCATTCATGTAAGAAACATGTTCATTGTGTTATATGCATACTTATTGCAGGCTGTGAAACTCCTTTATATAGAAGAAGCAAAGTTTCACAGATAAGAATATATAA
The DNA here is from genome assembly GCA_006410675.1 of Oreotragus oreotragus. Classification (NCBI taxonomy): domain Eukaryota; kingdom Metazoa; phylum Chordata; class Mammalia; order Artiodactyla; family Bovidae; genus Oreotragus; species Oreotragus oreotragus. Next base: position 256,636 of record SJYX01004653.1, read on the forward strand.
GATTTACTATAAAATTATATCTACATAAAATTACCAAATGGTATAACAATAGTGGCTAATACCATTAGTTTTCCCAAAGGGCATTTTATAGCTTAAAATCTTTACATTAGACAGCAAAAATGTCAGTATGTGTGATCACAACATTGTCTGAGTCATGTGCCAGCAGGGGCTTTAAATAAATATAACAATGTTTAAATTCTTACAAGCTTTGTCTTTTTTGGTTTAACTGATCTCAGGTACATGAGTTAGATTAATCATACTCTAGCTCATGATATACTCTCATCATTGGTCCATGCATGGCTTGCTTTTGTATTTATATTTATAATAAATGTGAACACAAAATAGAAAACTTGGCAGAGTTCTATCTGTTCCTCCCCACAACCCATCTCTCTCCTGTGTCCTGCCACCTAACGCTTTCATTATTGCTGTTAAATACTATATGTATTCCCAAGACAAATAATGTTTAGCATTAGTCACCTGTGACCTTATAAAAAAGCACCATTTTATGTAATCTTTTCGTATATTATGTTTTCAGTATAATATTGCTAATACTCGTTTCACATTATTCCATGTAGCCACAGTTCACTTCTTTGAGTGCTGTGGAATATCTTACTGTGTGAACCCACCAAATTTTTCTATTAGGAATGAATTAGGAATGAGGTACCTAATAAAACATGTATTACAAAAATTATGTTTGTTACATACTAGATGGAAAAGATTTGGGAAGAGGACTACTAATGCCCACAGAGAAAATGAACTAACACAATATTGACTGTATAACTTATTTCTGGATTTATTACAATGATGTCAGGAAAACCTTAGGACTTCAAAATGAGACACAGGAATTCACAACAGGCAGTTAATATTATAAAGCAGCTATGAAATAATTTATATGAATTCTACTAAAATAATTTAGAATGACAAAGAATATATAGTTTATCTGTCTTCCATATTTTAGCAAAAATTCTAAGATTAAAAAATGTTAGATTTTCAGTTCTATTGAAATAGAAATAACCAATCTGAAAATTTCCCCTAACTGTATAGCTGATTATTTTTACAAGTATAACATAAAAGAGTAAAAATCCAAAGAAAAATGTCATGGATGCATAATATATTTAATTAAAAATGATATTTAAAAAATAAAGCAGGGGAATGTGAATGTGGAAGACAGGAATCATTTTTCATTTTTGTAAGCATTCCAAAATCAGAATCTGGATTCAACCTTAACTTACAAATAATATTTTTTGGTTCTTAGCATTGAGCCTATTGGTTCAATAAAAAAAATTCAGAATAAAAAGTTCTTCTACCTTATAATACTTCTAATTGTTTTTCAAAATGAAAATAACATGTGCAAAGAGTTAATGTTAGAACCACATAAGTAAAAGCGACCTTAAAGATTATGTAGTCCAGTTTCCTCACTTGAGGAAACACAGGCTCAAAGAAAATGATCTTCTAAATTAATAAAATTAATTCCTTAAGTTTATGGGAGATGATCTTACAAATACTTGTTGTTAATCAACTCACAAAACATTGATTCATGGGAATTCCACTGTTTGCCTACACAAAGGTTTAATTGTGAAGAATCTACAGGAAGTGAATTGTCTTAATATACTTCAAAATATCCTATGGAATAGGTAGCCAATCCCCAAATTAAGTCCTCTCTGCAATTTAAAGCAGAGTCAGTTAGTAAATATTTTAGATTTCGTGGATTATTCATGGTTCATCCAACTACTCAACTCTTTTGTTGTAATGTGAAAGGAGCCAAAGCTAATACATGAGTGTGGTTGTGTTCCAACAAAACTTTAAAACAAAGATAGCAATCCACATTTAGCCCACTATTCATAGTTTTCTGACTCCTAATTTAAAACATGCAACTTATTAAGTGTATAGACCAAACAAAACTTTGTATGAACAAAAGAAAGAACAAGAAAGACGCTACCTGAAAGCATTAGGATAAATAAATAAATTTTTATAACCAAAATGTTTAGGCTGATATCAAAAATATTTTGAAACACAAAATGTCATAGTATGGAAGTGAGAGATGAAAAACTATAATTGTTAAAAAAAATTATAATAACCTAATAGCTAATTTGTTCTGTACTGTTTTGTCTGAATAAAGGAAATACTGTCTGAAAAGCGTATCAAAACCCTGAATAGCGTATCTGTGACTGACCCAATTCTTACTTAATATTAATTCAGAGTCTCCTACTATAAAAAGAAAATATGAAATCCAACAAGAAATTTGAGATTGTTTACTTGTCCTTGTAACTTTGGTTCTTAACGTGGAATTTTCAAAATGAACATGGCAGAGCTGCAATACATACTTTATAAACCATAAAATATGTAGGCAAGCTAAAAGGGGAAAAAAATTAAACATGCCATCATGTACTTGCTTGAAGCTCTTCTTTTTTCTGGGGCTCAACTGGCCAAAAAGGAGTAAATACACTACCACAACAAGAATCAGAAGACAAAAGGAGAAATTTCATACAGGAGACAACATTCACATTTGTTCTTTATACAACCTAATTTGAAATGCATAGATAAAATAGCATTTCACCCATACAAGTCATACCATGAAACACACATGTTGATAAATGTTTTTGATATTATTTAGCAATAAAACACTAGCACTATATTTAAAGACCTGGGGCAGGGTGGTGAAAACAAACCATGATGCTCCTTAAAGTTTTGCTTTGGTATTTCCATCATTTTTCACTGATTATATCAGCTTCAGCTTAAATACAAAAACTAAAGTATCTGCAAAAAGGTACTGTCGTTCAGTAAAGAAGGTGCTCAGTTCTACACAACTACAGCAAATCTTTTATGTATTTATCAAAGTACCCCAATACTAACAAGTTTAACAGATTTTGACAAGAATTTTGACACACTATTATGAGAATTAAATGGGTTAATATGCTTGAAGTGATTAGCACAATACCTGGCATATAGCAAACAGTTTTTATGTGTCTAATGAATACAAATTTGATATTACTTCTGAGGTGCTAAGCAGAAATATGGACCACCTGTCTCTTTTTAAAGTAATTTATGATATATTTTTTTAATTTAGAATTTAGCTCTGATGAGCAAGTTGGCTGAGCTCAATTTATTTGCTCAGTTTACTCCTTCCTACCATATTCACTTTCCTGGACCAAGAGCTTGTAACAATTGTGAAACATTAACTGGAATGAGAGGAAAAGAAGCATTCATGGCTCAACAGCATGAATTCCAGTATCCCCAATGTCAAACACTGAAATTATAGGCACTAGGCCCTCTCAAGCAGTAGTCTTTGGAGACATATTAAGAGCAGCTGAAATGTGTATACAACCATTAATGGATAATTTAGTTTCAATAACAGATACAATTAAATGTTGCTATCTCTAATTTCTCTTACTAAACTTTTAATAACTCAGGACTACTAGACTAATAAATGAAAAAGGAAAATGAGAGAAAAAAGTTTACATTTTCTCCTCAAAATACTGGAAAGGGATAAATAACCACAGAGAAGAATTCTCACTTGGCTGGACATTTGCTTGTCCTTCACAGCTCAAGTCAGAATCAGAACACCTGAACTGCTCAAAAAGTTCTCAGACTTGGTAGGTTCATCTGCCCGATTGAAGATAGGCATGTTATAGCTTATGACATCTGGTCCATTTTGACAATAAATAAGGAAAAAACAGAGTGGTTTATTTTACCATCATTTAAGAACAAAACAAAACCCCACTGTGGTCAGAGGGTAGTCTCTAAATATACATGATTTTTAAAAATTCTTTTCAAAATATAATGTTCCAAGTGTATTTTCAATGTTAATTTCTTTTTAAAAAAGAAAATTCATTATAATTAAATAAATGAAACTATTAAGTACACATTTTCATTGTTTAATCCACAAACACTATGATTCATGAGATTGAAAACTATTTTTGCTGCTCTTCCTAGAACAGTTAACTCTTCCATTTTCTAGTCACCCACACCTAGGAACAAAGCTATCAGCAAAATTTTTGCCTGAGAACATTAAGATGTAATGATTACTAGAATTGGTACCACATTAAGTGATATCATCATAATTAACATAATAACAAGTTTGCCTCCCTATTATAACCTCCTAAATGGGTAATTTAAACAAAATTTTCCCATGAGGTCCTATTTATTTGCCTGATTCCAATAAAGTAAAGTTTCAAGAAGTTGACAGGTCTTGATACTACCTTGAACTTTTGGAAAAGTTGGTTTACCCATAAACTGAACTTGGATAATTAATTCATTTGTATCTACTTAGCTCTAAAACAACATGAAATCTACTTACAGGGCAACTGATTAAAATTATGAACAGGGAGCAAATCTAGGATAGTTAAAGTGTCATATTAATTTCTAAGTAATTTACACTTGAATTCTAGGTTATTCTTAATTCAAAGCTAAAAATTATCACTTTTTGTTTTATTCCAAAGTTTACTCTGCTACATGCTGACATGTTATCATAAACTGAATCTCAAATTTATATTTTCATAAGCATAATAAAGACCTGAGAGAAAAGTAATTTTAGCCAATGGAATAACACTTATGAGTATATCAGTATAGTAGGAAGCTCTTAATATGACAGGTTGGATCCCTTATGCTACTCATGAGTTTGAAGCCGTCTTTTCATTAATATAACAAAAAAATCAAAGCAACAACTTTCACCTGAGCTAACCAAAATTAGGAAAGTAAAAATGTTCCAAAAATTTAATTCCTAACTCAAGTGGTTAAAGAACATGATACTTCTGGCTAATTATGGCACATGAATTGCCAATTTTCAAAGAATTAGAAAACAATAAAATACACATTGCATATGATATTAAACAACACCAACTTCTTTGATATCACATATACTGTATAATATTTTTGGAACCCAGCAGCTTTGATATGTTACAGTACTAAAAGACTTTTCAATAAAGAAAGTACCAGCTCTAGTCCTCATAACTCCTAATAGTTCAAAAAAAATCATTCTAAGTATAAATACCAACATTTCTTCTAAGTTACAAACACAAAAATGAAAAAACTATGTGTGCATTGCTTCCTCTAATTTCTCAGTTTTCCCTTCTCACTGTTTTTCCCTGTAGGTAAACCTAACATCCTGCCAAGGAAGTTATAAAGAGAAGGGGTCAATTCTGAAATATAAAAAATTTAATATCATAAGGAAAAAAGTTTTCCCACCAGCTCTTAGTAAATTACCATTAACAGCAACTTCTAACACTTCACATTTTCACAACCACAGAATAAATGGGTTTAATTACAAATGCAAATTAATAAAGAATAATACTTGGTGAGTTTTTAGTTACCTTGGATTTGTATTATCTAAAACTGTTCTTTCCATCTATTGGTACATATAAGCAAGAGTTAACTATATTATTAAGATAGAACTTTTAACAAATAAATTTAACTCTTGATAACACTCTAAAATTGCTCCTCATGGGAAAATTTCATTTTTAGAAATCACCTGTTTATTTCTTACATGTTTTATCTTGAGAGGTAAACAGGAAAAAAAATTAGAAACTCTCAGTTTAAAAGTGTATATATGTGTATGAAAGGTGAGTGAGGTAAAGAGCTCTTCCTGTAACACCATCTGAACTACAGCAACTATACCAGTGAGCTAAAGTATAGAAAATTATGTCCATAACTCCTCCACAATGTAAAGTACTGCTTCCAGAATCCACAAAATTTTTAAAAAGTCAAAACACGACAAACGAGAAACAGAACCGATTTTTAACTCCTATACATTCCCAGACTTTTAAGAGTATTATTTTCAAGAAAATGATCTCCCTCTTAACTTTTCTGACAAATGTTTCTAATTTTTTTATAATAATGTTTCAATGACATTCAGATCTAAATACATCAGATATAAAAAGAGCTACTTAATTTAATCATATATTTAATACTTAATCCTCACCTCTCTTTCTATGAGATGATGCCAAATCCAAATCAACATTTCGTCTTCCACTCTGTTAAGTTAAAAATAAATAATAAAATTTAATTGTGAAAATAATTTCAAGATTAAGACTTAAGAGAGTACTAAAATAAAAAACAATCTATATAATTATAGCGATGTGCTACTTATTCACCAGTCAAGTCAGGCTAAGAAAAAAAGTCTCTAAAAACCCAGTGAAAACAGCTCAAGAAAGCTCAGGCACATGACTCTGAGAAACTAATACACAAAGTCAATGTCGACATTAATTAACAGTATAAAGTAGCAGAACTTTTCCTCTGTCATCACCATTTCCTCTTTGAAATAGTTATCTTTTATCTTCCAAACACAGTATGATCTCTTATTAATACCCTCAAGATGCCTAAAGCCCCTGTAGGAAAGTCTCATTTTCCAAAATTACTGCTTGTTCTACCTTCACTTTCTATTGGTTCTAAAACTATTAGCCTTGGCTAGGTGTACAGAAGAAGCTGCTGCTGCTGCTGCTAAGTCACTTCAGTCGTGTCCGACTCTGTGCAACCTCACAGACAGCAGGTACAGAAGAAGAGAATCTTATAAATCCACACTAACAGAAGACTAAGACAGTCCTAAGCCTTCTAGTTGTAATTTAAAACTTGTTAAAATAAGAAATCTCAAATTGGTGAAAATGCAGTCAGCTTAATAAAACAGTGCAGGCTTTTAGGAAGAACAGAAGTATATTTCTGTGTGCATGTGGTGAGGAGGCACTGGTGACAACTATCTACTCTCTCTTATGTAAAGACAACCATATATTGGTTGTCTGTATAAACCCATAACTTAGATTTATGCACAGATATGACATTAGGATCTCAGCAATTTCAACTGCACTCTATCATACAATAAAAAAGTTGGTGGCAAAGAAGAAAGCCTGCAGAGTGACAAAACAGATCTATTTAGGAAACGAAATAAGCATGCTACCAGGCCATTTAGTGCTGGAAAAACCAACAAAGAGTTGTCATGATACCTGAAGATATTACCATGTCATGCAATGTAACATTTTTATCAAACAGTACCTTTACCATTAGGGATTATTGAAGAAATTTATCTCAGGTCTAAGAACCAGAAATATCACAGTTTTTCTCAAAAATAAAAACTTTTTATTTTTTATCTTTTAGTCATTGTGAATCACGCAAGTCATATTTTTCTTATTCAGTGGCCCATACCTAGGAGAACATTACAGGATACATGAGGAGGTATGCAAATCTTACTCAGTACTTTATTTTTCTCTCTCAGCTTCTTCTAGTCCTAATTCATTCTCTTATAACTTCTATAAATAGTATTTACTTTTGTATGCTAAGTCAATTTTTTTGTGAAAGAAGGGGGTAGGGAAATGAGGGAGGTAGATTATGAGAGTATGGTAAGAAACTTAGGTTTAACTGTGTAACTGTTGACTTAGGTTTCTCTGTTTACTAAAACAAGAGAAACAAATAATATATCACATAAAACTCTTTATAAAAGAAGATTAAAACAGGTTTAGCACTAAGCTGGTTAACTTTAGTTATTTTAAGAAAGCATTTCATTCAGTAACAATTCAGGATAAATAAGTACTACTAGATATTAAAGATATGAATGATAATCCTAAATGAACTCAGACAGAAGGGTAACATATTTCAGCTGGAAAATCTCACACGGCCCCCACGGCTTGGTCCTCTTTGTCTATGTGAGGCTCAAAATTGAAGGCTCAGCCTAGGTCTCCTCATCAACAACAGAATTTGCTCTCTCTCTAGTTCTTGACTTTTCCACTTTTATGACACCATATCTCTAAATATTCCATAATAAAAGATGATCAGAGTCTATCTTTTTAAAAATTACGTTTATTAATTTTTTTAAACTATAGAAACCAGACTTGGCAGTTAGACCTAAGTTCAACCCACCTCCATTTATTCGTCTTCCTATTATGTTTTGAAAACACAACTTTCAGCATTTTCAGTTTAAATTTATTCCTAAACTTGCTTTTCACAACAACCCAGGGAGGCAAGCATAACAGGCAGAGATATTCCCCATTTCAAAGATAAAAATGCTGGAGCTCAGAAAGCTAAGGCAATGGCACCCCACCCCAGTACTCTTGCCTGGAAAGTCCAATGGACGGAGTAGCCTGGTGGGCTGCAGTCCATGGAGTCACTAAGTCGGACAGACTGAGCGACTTCACTTTCACTTTTCTCTTTCATGCATTGGAGAAGGAAATGGCAACCCACTCCAGTATTCTTGCCTGGAGAATCCCAGGGATGGGGGAGCCTGGTGGGCTGCCGTCTATGGGGTCACACAGAGTCGGACACGACTGAAGTGACTTAGCAGCAGAAAGCTAAAAGTGTCAGGCCCCAGATCAAAATAAAGAGTTTCATGACTAAATCAGATTTCACTGTTTATTTCCAAAAAGCATGCCACTTAAACTCTCATTTTTTACCTTTTCATATCAGTTGAAATGAGTTATCAATTATTTACAATGTGCAAAGCACAATGTTGGAGATATGAGGGGCACTAAAAAAGGAACTTTCGAACTCTGAAGAGGTCTATTGGAAAGAAATACTAATAATATATAAGTAAATCCAACAACTAGAGAAAGTCCACAAGCAGCAACAGAGTTCCAATGCAGCTAAAAATTTAAAAACTAATAAATAAAAATTTTTTTAAATTACGTAAGTCCAACATGAGACAAATCATTAGTGGTTTATTAGAGGTACTAACTAACTGCCAGGGAAACAACAAAGTCACTGTTGAGTAATCTTAGGTAAACTTTTGGAAGAGGTGACATTTTAACCAGTCCTTAGGAGAGAGGCAAGACTTCATCAACAAAGGAAAAGGACATTTAAGGCAAACAATCACTGAGCAGAGGCTCAAAAGGGATGTGTGGGGTACTATGCTATGGCAAAATTGCAAATTACAGCAAGGAAACGGGCTTCAAAAGCAGGCAGGTAACATTTTCCAGAATCTCTGATTTCTGGGCAGTCACTGAGTTTTTTTGGTCTTTTTAATAAGAAGGTAGCACGAATAAGAAAGTAGCATGACCAGCAGGTGTTCTGCTGTAGAAGTGTGTTCTTGTTTTGGGTGTTTTTAAGAGCTCCAGCTCTGGCAGCAGTATCGAAGGAGAGGGACTGGAAAAGGCAGGGAGATCAGTTTGAAAACTACCCATTCAGGCAAAGCTAACAAGGGCCTAAACTAAAGAGCTGAAAGAACAAATAGGCACAGAAATTTTACCAAAATAGATCAACATTCATTAAAAAAAAATAATAATAATAATGACTATCTACTGTGTGCCAGGCACTACAGGTACTTGGGATACAGCCATGAAAAAAACAGCAAACATTTCTGTCCTCAGGGAACTTATATTCTAGTGTAGGCTAAGAGAAACTGATAAATACAGCAACTAAATAATGCTAGATACTGGGCGGGGGGTGGGTATCAGCTTCCCTGATAGCTCAGTTGGTAAAGAATCCATCTGCAATGCAGGAGACCCTGGGTCAATTCCTGGGTAGGGAAGAGCTGCTGGAGAAGGGACAGGCTCCCCATTCCAGTATTCCTGGGCTTCCTTTGTGGCTCAGCTGGTAAAGAATCTGCCTGTAATGCAGAAAATGCAGGAGACCTGGATATCAGCTTCCCTGATAGCTAGCTCAGTTGGTAAAGGATCCACCTGCAATGCCGGAGACCCTGGGTCAATCTCTAGTATGGGAAGATCCCCTGGAGAAGGGAAAGGCCACCCACTCCAGTATTCTGGCCTGGAAATTCCATAGACTGTACAGTCCATGGGGTAGCAAAGAGTCGGACACAACTGAGTGACTTTCACTTTCACTGTGGGGGTGGAGTGGGAGGGACAGAGCAAGGAAAAGTGGACAATGAGTGAACAACTGGAAAGGAGGGCAAACTGGAGTTTCAAATAGAGTGGTCAGGGTAGGCATCACCAAAAGAGTAACATTGGAACAAATGCTTGAAATGAGGGGATTTGCCTGCAGACAACAGTATTACAATTAGAAAAAACAGCCATGTAAAGGTCTTATGGGGAAGCTGTGTGGTATGTTCACAGAAAAGCCAAGAGGTCAGTGTGGCAAGAAGAAGGGTCATCAAGGAGAAGAGGAGCAGCAGAGGAGACCAGAAAGGAGTGAGGTCAGGATATGTAGAATGGTATAGATCCCTATAAGTCACTGGAAGTTCTGAAAATTGTCACAGTTAGGAGAATAAATAAAGAGACTGATCAACTTGGAAAATCAAAGGGACAGAAAGGAATTCTCAGTAGATGGTAGGAATGGAAATGTGAATCAGGACACAGAAATACTAATGGGAATGAAGAAGAAAAAGAGGAAGAACTAACAAAAACATACAGTGAAACTTGCTTGAAGACACTGTTCGACCTTCCTAGAGGAAGACTCTTTCACACTTAGAAGTTTCTTTTAAACAACAGCTTCATATTTATGTAGCATTCCATACTTCTCAAAAACACTTTCACATCTATTTTCTCTGTTCACACAAGAGAGGAATTTCAGAGCTAAAAATGGACTGTATCAATCAATCCAAAAACTACAGGCTAGAAATTATAAAGCTCTTGAAGGAAAACACAGGCAGAACACTCTTTGACATAAAGCACAGCAAGAGCCTCTTTGACCCACCTCCTAGAGTAAATGGAAATGAAACAAAAATAAACAAATGGGACCTAATTAAACTTAAAAGCTTTTGCACAGCAAAGGAAACTATAAATAAGACGAAAAGACAATCTTCATAATAAGAGAAAATAACTGCAAACAAAGCAACTGACACAGGATTAATCTCCAAAATATTCAAGCAGCTCATGCAGTTCAGTATCAGAAAAGCACATAACCCAATAAAAAACAGGGAGAAGATCTAAACAGACATTTCTCCAAAGGAGATATACAAATGGTCAACGTACACTTGAAAAGATGCTCAACATCTCTCCTTATTAAAGAAATGCCAACCAAAACTACAGTGAGGTATCACCTCACACTGGTCAGAATGGCCATCATCAAAAAATAAATGTTGGAGAGGATGTGGAGAAAATGGAACCCTAGTACTGTTGGTGGGAATGTAAACTGATACAGCCACTATGGAGAATAATATGGAGATTCCCTTAAAAACTAGGAATAAATCTACCATATGACCCAGCAAACCCACTACTGGGCATATACCCTGAGAAAACCACAATTCAAAAAGACACATGTACCCCAGTGTTCATTGCAGCACTATTCACAATGGCCAGGACATGGAAGCAACCTAGACGTCCATCGACAGATGAATAGATAAAGATGTGGTACATGTATACAGTGGAATATTACTCAGTCATAGAAAAGAACAAATTTGAGTCAGTTGAACTGAGGTGGATGAACCTAGAGCCTATTAGACAGAGTGAAGTAAATCAGAGAGTGAAAAATAAATATCATATATTAATGCATATATATGGACCTAGAAAAATGGTACTGATGTACCTATTTGTAGGGCGGGAATAGAGATGCAGATCTAAAGAATGAACTTGTAGGCGCAGCGGGGGAAAGGGGGTGGAATGAATTTAGAGAGTAGCATTGAAATATATACATCACCAAGTATAAAACAGATAGCTAGTGGGAAGTTACTATGTAACACAGGGAACTCAGCCTGTGTTTTGTGCTCTGTGAAGACTTAGAGGGATAGGATAAAAGGGTGGGGAGGGAAGGACGCTCAAGAGAGAGGGGAGATATATATATATATATATATATATTTACGGCTAATTCACATTGTTGTAAGGCAGAAACCAACACAACATTGTTAAGCAATTATCCTCCAAAAAAAATATAAGTTAAAAAAAAAAAAAAGCTCTTCAGCAGTAGAATCAGGGTCAGCAGCCAAGTCTACAATAATAGTCAAGTCTAACACATTACCACATACACAACAGGCACTACTATCCTCATATCACATAATGGGACACTAAGGCCCAGAGAGGTAAAGTAGCACATACAGATTCACACAAAAGGCAGAGGAACAGTCAAAATGAAAATCTAGCTATCAACTCCAAGTCCAAAGCTACTCAAATAGAAGCTATCAGACTGTTTTCATTCTATAATTTATTTAACCCATCACACTACAGCACATATTACTTCCTACTTCTTATATATAGATCAGCATCTAATTTCTTTGATTTTTACCTTAAATGGCTGCAATTCAGATCCTGAGGCTTTTTTGATAGGTAACTGAGAGCTACTGAAAGATTTTAAGTAGAGGAAATAAAAACAGATTTGTATTTCAGGAATATTATTCTAGTGAAATGTTGAAGACGGACATAAGACAACAGAGAGGGAAACTAGTTTGAAGGTTTTGTACTAGGCCAGGCAAAAGAGAAGAAAAATTTGAGACAAAACAGTGGCAGGAAGGATGGATAGGACATATTAGAAAGGTTATCAGGAGTAAAAATTTCAAGGTCGGACTAATTGGACTGTGGGGAGTGAGGAGGACCAGGAATTAACAAAAAGTAGAGGCAAGGATGTGGAGAAGGCAATGACAACCCACTCCACTGCTCTTGCCTGGAAAATTCCACGGATGGAGGAGCCTGGTAAGCTGCAGTCCATGGGGTCGCTAGGAGTCGGACACGATGGAGCGACTTCACCTTCACTTTTCACTTTCATGCATTGGAGAAGGAAATGGCAACCCATTCCAGTATTCTTGCCTGGAGAATCTCAGGGACGGGGAAGCCTGGTGGGCTGCAGTCTATGGGGTCGCACAGAGTCAGATACGACNACTTTCATGCATTGGAGAAGGAAATGGCAACCCATTCCAGTATTCTTGCCTGGAGAATCTCAGGGACGGGGAAGCCTGGTGGGCTGCAGTCTATGGGGTCGCACAGAGTCAGATACGACTGAAGCGACTTAGCAGCATCAGCATCAGCAGAGGCAAGGATGAACTTAGGTTTCCAGCCTGGGGAGTTAATACTAAGATAGTGGATGGGAAAGAACAGGTTTGGGAGAAAAACGAGTTTATTTTTGGATAGGTTAAGATTGTGGTCACCTGACATGTTCAGGTAGAATGTCCATCAGGGAGTGAGATACACGAGCTTGAAGTTTAGGAAGAAGTCAAGGCTAAAGAAAGTAATCTGATAGTCACTAACATATAGGTGATAAATACCTATACAATAAAGTTATCTCATTTCTCTTAAAAGTTCTTTTTAAAAAAACTTTTTTGTCTAAAACAAATGTTTATTACTTACTCTAACCACAGTCTTATGTATTTATACAAAAATCCTTTACTGAATCTAGGTATACCTACCAGTGCGTAACCCTCTTCATCTGATTCAGGCTGAGACAAATCAGATTCACTCCTCGATTTGATCAGTCTATAATTTGGACTTGCGTGGACTAGCCGGCTCTCTGCAGTAAGACTTTCACTCCTGTCTCACATGCACAAAGAAAAGTTTTTCGATTTGGTACTGTTAGTGAACATAAAATTGAATGGAACTAGCAGCACAGAGATAAAACACACACACAGTAAGGAGTAATTATGACTGCTGATGGAAAATCCTGGCTCTCAGGTCTAAGCACAAAGTCTTCTTAATCAATTACGGAGATATGAAAATATTTCATGTTTCTCAACTACTGTTGCTTATATGTATGAAAAACTGTGCTGTCTCATTTAATCAGAAATTTATACTCCGGGTTGAACTAGGATCACTCTATACATTAAATTCATCTGTCAATTTGTATTTCCTCCTCCATGTCTGTGTTAACTTCAGAATAAATCATTTCAATGCATACAGAAACAAAGGGAGAAGAAATGTTTTAAGTTTCTACTCAGTCCCACCTGGTCATAAGTCCACCCCCTTCAGAGGTACTTGTGGAAGGCTGTTGCAACTGTCCTTCTTCCCTTCGCTTCTGAAGCTCCTCAATCACAGGACTTACTCCTAATATTAACAGGGCACATCGATGGATCACGGAGTTGCAGGCAGCAGTGTACACATCCTGACCCTCAGGAAGGTCTGTGCTCACCCTTCGCTCTTGCTGAGCCTGAGGAGGTGGATCATCAGCTCGAGCCCCAGACCCTGCCCCACTGTTCATTCTATCTCGATCTCGGCTACGAGCTACTTCACGGGCTGAGAGGAAACACTGAAAGATTTCTGTAACATGCAACACAAAAACAAGGTCTTAACACATGGGGAGAGAAGAGCAAAGAAAATAACAATAAAAATAGTCAAAAAGTTTGGACCAAAAACTTACTGAAAGAGGGAAAATTATTTTTTAGACATTAAATACAGCATCTAACTAAAAATTTTACCAAAAATATATAATACTAAACTTATAAAGATCATGGCATCCGGTCCCATCACTTCATGGGAAATAGATGGGGAAACAGTGGAAACAGTATCAGACTTTATTTTTGGGGGCTCCAAAATTACTGCAGATGGTGACTGCAGGCATGAAATTAAAAGACACTTACTCCTTGGAAGAAAAGTTATGACCAACCTAGATAGCATATTCAAAAGCAGAGACATTACTTTGCCAACAAAGGTCCTTTGCCAACAAAGGTCCATCTAGTCAAGGCTATGGTTTTTCCTGTGGTCATGTATGGCTGTGAGAGTTGGACTGTGAAGAAAGCTGAGCACCGAAGAATTGATGCTTTTGACTGTGGTGTTGGGAGAAGACTCTTGAGAGTCCCTTGGACTGCAAGGAGATCCAACCAGTCCATTTTGAGGGAGATCAACCCTGAGATTTCTTTGGAAGGAATGATGCTAAAGCTGAAACTCCAGTACTTTGGCCACCTCATGCGAAGAGTTGACTCATTGGAAAAGACTGATGCTGCGAGGGATTTGGGGCAGGAGGAGAAGGGGACGACCGAGGATGAGATGACTGGATGGCATCACGGACTCGATGGACGTGACTCTGAGTGAACTCCGGGGGATGGTGATGGACAGGGAGGCCTGGCGTGCTGTGATTCATGGGGTCGCAAAGAGTCGGACACGACTGAGCGACTGAATTGAACTGAACTGAAACTTATAAAAACTACAATAGGAAATACTCACGGCTTTATAGAATTTAGATTTGGTTGATTCTATTTCTACTCTTATGAGTTTGATCAGTAGTTTGCAAAGTGTGGTTCCAGAAAAGCAGCATCAACATCATTCAGGCACTTGTTAGAGTGCCTCGCTCAGACTGTCTAAACCAGAAGCTCTAGGCATGGAGCCAGCAATCTGTGTTTGAACAAGCCCTCCAGCTGATTTTGAAGGCTATTATAGTTTGAGAACCACTGGGTTAGATAAAAATAAGTGCCTATTTCTGAAATGTTCACAACCTTGGTTTGAAAATTGTCAGATTACAAGAAAAAAAGACAGAGTTTAAGTTGCATTAGCTAAAACGAACAGCTCTTTCTCCCCTTCCAAAGTCCATATAATCCCTAACGTCTACATGTTGTTGTATTTTGAGCATATTACATAAGCACAACCATTAAAGGTCTTTGCTGAGACAGAACTGGATTCTACTAAATGTCCAGCTAATGCCAGCCCTCCCCAATTTACAAGTGCAAAAAGTCAATGGGTTTAACAAGGTTCTGATGCAGAGGAAAAGAATATTTTGCTCAAATTTGAGTGAAGGTGGTATTTTTAACAGAGAAACTAGGCAAAAAAGTTAGTAAAACACTAGGGTCCTCTATTAATATGGAAGTGGTGGTAGTGGTGGTTTAGTCACTAAGTGATGTCTGAGTCTTGCAACCCCAAGGACTGTAGCCCGTCAGACTCCTCTGTCCATGGGTTTTCCCAGGCAAGAGGTTTGCTATTTCCTTCTCCAAATATGGAAATACAAACTTTAAAATAGATCTGTATATTTCAAGGTATGATAATATGTTCATTATGCTACTGAAAGTCCCTTATTTCTAACAAACCAATGAACTAAAAGTCCAGAGCTGGAAACCAGTTAAAGTAATTAAGAGAATTGTCACTGGAATTCTGGGCAGACTTGGTTCTAATTTCAGCTGCTACTACTTGTGGCCCTAGGCACATAATTTTCCCTCCTTAAACCTGAGTTTGTCCATCTTTAGAACAAGGTAATACTAGAAATCATCTGATAAGACTGAGAGGATTATGAATAAATCTATGTGAAGCATTTGACCCAAAAGGCCAGCATATAGCTGATGCTCAAAAATAGTATTTAGTTTAAAAATTATTACAGTCTGGTTAACTATAATGCTTTATTATACAGTAATTGAAGGTTATATTTTGTTACTGTGCTTTTCCCCTTTAGTCTTTGCTTTCAGGAATTTCTAAACTAAACCTTCAGTTCAGTTCAGTTCACTTCAGTTCAGTTCAGTTACTCAGTTGTGTCCAACTTTGCGACCCCATGAATCGCAGCACGCCAGGCCTCCCTGTCCATCACCAACTCCCAGAGTTCACTCAAACTTACATCCAACCTTAAGTTCATCCAAAAATGTTCCCTCAGCCTAGGTTTTAAAACTACAACTATCCTCTGGGAATTCCCTGGTGGTCCAGTGGTTAGGACTCNCATGAATCGCAGCACGCCAGGCCTCCCTGTCCATCACCAACTCCCAGAGTTCACTCAAACTTACATCCAACCTTAAGTTCATCCAAAAATGTTCCCTCAGCCTAGGTTTTAAAACTACAACTATCCTCTGGGAATTCCCTGGTGGTCCAGTGGTTAGGACTCAGCACCACTCACTGCCAGGACCCAGGTTCAATCCCTGGCCATGTGGTAAGGCTCCCCTCAAAACTATATTGTATATAATTATAATTATCTTCCTATTCTTCAACTCTAATTCCTTCTTCTCCATTTGGACCTTATATTTTTTCTTATTTTAATAGGCTTTGGCCTTGTTTTGAGCCATCTCAAAATCATTTTTAGAAATATGCAAAACATAAACTGGTAACAAATTAAGTGTCAAACTGAAGAATATAGACAATCTCAATACCAAATGCACAGATGGCCATAATGTTTTAGGCTACAAAACTGAATATATACTTTAACTTGACATAGCCAAATCACTCAACAGATACTAACAAATATTTAAAAGTTTTGGGATTTCTCTTTAAACATTTAAATGATTACATTTTAAAACTATCTGTAGCCTTATAATATAAAAGCATAAGAAATGTCATTCACAAGCCAATAAATAATATTCTCATGTAATATTCTCAACCAATAATACTGTCTCATGCTTTCTACTGAAAACAGTAGTAGAGTCAGTGGGTGAAGTTTATAATTTAAAAAGTTTTGCATATGGTCTCTCTCCTCCTCATCACTTAGAAGTCAGTCAGGCGAATGGACAGTTTGGTACCCCTAGAGAACATACTTTGAACGACCCTATTCAATGACTCACGGGCATCACTTCATGAATGAAACTCAGTGGAACAGGTACTATTTCCAAAAGCGTGCAAATAGAGCTTTTCACCCCCAAACCCCCAATCCAACAGCTTGAATGGAACTAACATGGTTTTAAGAGCTGAAACGTTAGCTAACCAGATCATCAAGAGAATATAGGGTCCTTTCAGAAAAGCTGTAAAGACACGTCTGCCTCTCCCTTCTGCAGTCAGGTTCCCTACCAAAAGGGGGCCAGTGTGTGTCTGTAAAGCAAGAGGGGGCACTCACTGCCAGCTGTCATCACTTCACGTTCTCGTTCTTCCTCCTCCTCCTCTGGCTCTGGATGCCCTTCTTCCCGATCTCGCTCAGCCTGCTCTTCCATTTCAGCTTCTTCATCAATGGTCCGGGTAAATGAATGCTCCTGAGGATCAACATCTGCGGAGTCTTGGTTTTCTGAGATCTTAAAGAAATTAAAAAAAAAAATAATAAAGGCTACGGTTTTTCCAAAATAATAATAATAAAGAAAGAAAGTTCTCTTGAAACAAACAAAAAAAAGAAATAATCAGAGCTACACTATATATATATATTTTAATTTTGAAAAAATCATTAAAACCTTGATTTTTTATCATGGAAAACAAGTTAACAGCAATAACAACTTATGAATTTTACAACAAAAACAAAAATAAAAAAAAAAAATAATAAAGGCTACGGTTTTTCCAAAATAATAATAATAAAGAAAGAAAGTTCTCTTGAAACAAAAAAAAAAAAGAAATAATCAGAGCTACACTATATATATATATTTTAATTTTGAAAAAATCATTAAAACCTTGATTTTTTATCATGGAAAACAAGTTAACAGCAATAACAACTTATGAATTTTACAACAAAAACAAAACAAATACTGGATAAATCTGAAGAGATTAGAAAGAATGTACAGAGACATCTCACTGAGCTCTCTTCCTCAACATTTTGATTGCTCTGCTGTAAACTGCTAAATTAAAATGACCTGAGTATGACAATAAGCATAAAAGGTAATTAAAGAATATGAAATTTAATTCTATTCAGTCTCCCTCAAGTTGTATATGTTATTGCTACTCTGTATAAATGTTTAATAATTATAATTTAAAACAAAACAGTGCTTTTTAACCTTTTATTGGTGCAAATATTTAAATTATACTCTCTTAGCAAATTTCAGTTATATAAACGTATTATTTTTAAATTATTTTCTCACTTGGCCCTTCAAGAAACCAAAAGCTAGAGATCTGATAAGGACAATGCTATTCCCCATGGTGGTTATGATACCTAGTAGTCATCTAAAGAAAAGAGTCCTTATTATAGGTGTGATCCATGGTTAGATGGGGATACTGAGCAGTCAGTCAGACTCGCACAAAACATAAGTCATGTATCCTCACAATATGTTAAGTTTTAAATGTGAGCTTCAACAAAATGGCTGATTAACACATTTCATGGGCTTTCAAGGTCACTCACAAATAATCAGATCCACAAATATTAAATCAGTGCATGCTAAAAGAATACTATAATACAAATGCAGAGATAAAGTTTGATTTTTAAAATCTAAGATCTATATAATGGATTGCAAAGCATCTTATGTATGAAGCTTCAAAAAAAGTTTCAAAGAAATTTATATGTATAATTATAATATAATTATGTATCAGGCTATACTCATAATTATAGGATCATGTTATCAGAATTATCAAGCACTTCAGAAATCATTTCAATTTTGTTGTAAGAAATTACTTCTAGAACATCCTTAATAAAAGTTTTTAATCTTTACCTCCAGTGGTAGGCAACTCTAATCATTAGAAGGCTTTTTTCCTTACATTCACTCAGTTGTTACCCTTTGGTCCTACCTGTGTCCTCTGGAACAACAGGGAACATGTTTATTTCCTGTCCTACATGAAGCCCTTTAAGTATCTTTAAGGCAGCTAACATGAGACTCCCCTTTGTTTTCATTTTCTTTTTTTTTTTTCTAATCCCTTAAATCTTTTTTTTTAATTTTTATTTTTATTTTTTTTGTATTTATTTATTTTTTTACACGAACTCCCAAACATGAACCCCCCTCCCACCTCCCACCCTACCTCATCCCTCCAGATCATCCCCATACACCAGCCCCAAGCATCCTGCATCCTGCATTGAACATAGACTGGAAATTCATTTCTTACATGATAGTATACATATTTCAATGCTATTCTCCCAAATCATCCCACCCTCTCCCTCTCCTCTAAACTTTTTTGACATTTTTCAGTTCTTGTATAAGATGATTTACCAATCTAAGGAAGTTTAATATCCCTCCTAAGTTATGGCACCCCAAATCAAATAGGATAATTCAAATGTGGTCGGATCAATGTAAAATAAAGGAATAATATTTCATATGATTTAGACAATTCAATTTGTTATTACCTATACGGCCTAAGAATATATAAACTCTCTCAGGAGCCATACCACACTTGATAGATAAGTGGTTAAATAAATCTCAATTTTCTACTTATCCAATTTGTTTCACTAGAAAAAGAACTACTCAACATTTATTGAACATCTGCAATAACTAAGGCACATTTTTTCCCCTTTCATAAACCAACATGAAGCTATCTCTTATAGCTTGCAGAAAAATAAGAGAAATTAACTGATTTCCAACTTTACCCATCTGTCTCTTGACGATGACCTGGTCTGAATAAGTTCAAGGTTCTTGCAAGCAAGTAAACGACTTCGAACTTTGTACACACAACGGTATACTTCTGATAAGCTTTTACCAGGTTGATATCTAAATAAAGAATCAATATAGAAAAGTTAATTTCTAATATCATGAGAGCAAATATTTGAGGATAGTTTTAAGCTACTTGCCGGCTTTCTCCACATGCTTGACTGAGTAAATTTGTATGTTTCAGAAGAGCTGCAAGAACAAATCTAGACACAGTGTCCAAGAGTGACTCATTACTCAAAGTTGCACTGTCCCAATCTGAAAAATAAATGATACATTGACATTTCAGAAAAAACAGTTCAGAGGTCATTTTAATAGCTTTTGTAACCCAACACCTGAATTTTATCATTTTTCTAAGCATTTAGCAAATGAATCTACTACATCCCACATACTGTGCTAGGAGTACAGTAGTAAATAAAACTAAGTCCTGGATCTCACAAGAGCGTATATTCCAGTTGGGGGGCATGTGTGTGCTTAGTCACTCAGTCGTGTCCAATTCTTTGCGATGCTATGAACTGTAGCCCATCAGGCTCCTCTGTCCATGGGGATCCTCCAGGCAAGAATACTGGAGTGGGCTGCCATGCCCTTCTCCAGGGGATTTTCCCAACGCAGGGATTGAAGACAAGTCTCCTGCATTGCAGGAGTATTCTTTACTGTCTGAGCCACCAAGGAAGCCAAGAAGGGCATAAGGAGACAGTAAATAAAAACATAAATATGACAGATAAGTGCTATGGAGAAAATTAAAGCATGGTAAAGAGAACAGGGAATACTGTACTGGGTAACTTTACTATTTTTTATAGATTGGTTTGAGAAGGTCTCGGATACAGCTACAATCAAGTAGAGAGATCTAGACAACATAGACAAGAAGCCATACAGAAACAGCATCCTTTCAAAAAAACTATGTCAAGGCTCCGAGGCGAGTTAGAGGTAGCCAATGCAGTCAGAGATAAATATGGGTGCACAAGAGTAGTAGGAGGCATCAGAAAGCTGTCTGAGACCACATCACATAGGGCATTGCATATCATTTCAAGTCCTCTTCGTTTTACTCTGAGAAAAACTGGAAGGATCATTAGAAAATTTTGAAGAGATATGAGATGATATGATCTGTGTTTTAAAAGGCTCACTCTAACTGCTGAGTACAGAATTTACTATAGGAACAGCAACAGCAGAAGCATTATTACAGTAATTCAGGCAAGAAATTATGGTGGCTCAGACCAAAGTAGTAGCAGTGGGGGTAGAAAGAAGAGGTCAGATTTCTTATGTATTTTGAAGAGAGAGTTGAAAAAATTTGTTGATGGATCAGATGTGAACGTAAGAGAAGTCAATGATGACTATAATATATTTAGAATGCAGTTGGCTTTTACCGAGAGAAAAACAGCCCTTTGGGAGGATGGATATCTGTAATTAGGTGTCTGTTTCTGAATAGTATCTTTTAGTTATCCTAGTAGAGATATTGAGTAAACTAGTCAAGTGTGTATATATCTGGTATTTAGAGTTACTGAAATATCAATAGACACTATGAGTACTTTAGGTGGGTAAGAAATAAAACAACATTTGGACAGAAATGAGTACATGGAATTGAAAACCCAAATCACAGCATTAGATGTTAAGAACTAGTGAGATGCTTTCTTTAATTCCATGTTAGCACACTGGTACTGTAAAAATGCAATACATTCAGTAAATTCCAAATGGAGACATGGGAGGTTTACTGTCTACTCTACTCCCAGAATGCCTGCTAGACTCTGTTAATTTGACAGATTTACCATGCTACTTAAAAACAAAACCAAGCAAAAAACACCCTTGGAAAATATTAAGTCCCAAGTTATCTTCACTTGTTCTTAATTCCTTTTTAAAACTCCTATCTTAAGAGAAAAATTTTAAAGATTGACTTTCCAGTCCTTTCTGGATGCTTAGGTAAAAATTTAAGTTCAGACTTACCTATTTTACAGGTGAAAAAATGAATATAAACACATCAGATTTTAAGAAAATCTTACAGCTAGAGAATCTTAAAATAACAGTTTGTATTACATACAAAATTTTCCACATTAGGATTTTGAGAGATCATCTGTTCCAAGGGATTGCTTGCTATTCTGAAAATTGCTATGACTTAAAACCAAACAAGATCTTATTTCAAGTAGGCTAATATTAAATTTAAAAGCAAACTAAAGTGACATCCTTTTCAGTGTTTCAAATTTAGCAGGGACCATCCTCCTTTGCAATGTTTAAAAGGTTCTTTTAAAATACCTTCACTAAAGTTACAGTCATTTCATACCAAGCTCTACAAAATGTTTCCACTATTCAGGTATAAAGTCTAGGCTATATAACTAGACTTTGTGTAGATATATGGTGTACAAGCAAATGAACAATGGAGAGATAGAGTTTTTATTCCTCTTATGTTTATATTGTTTTTAAAAGTGCTCACTGCAAAGTAACAAGTGACAACATGATATAAAAGAATACCTAACTGCACATTCCAAGAAAATGACAAAATTAGAGAATATCGGAAAATATAATTTAGAAAACAAGCTTTGTTTCTCCTCCACTATCATACTTTTCTACCACTGGTGAAAGTCAACATAATAGAATGAGTAAATAAATGACAAACTGCATGAGATTCAACTTTCAAACATATCATCTCACTGATGTTTTAAAGATCCGAATGATACTTATCTTATTTTTGCTATATAAAGTATTACAAAAGGTGAACATGTATTTACTTTTACCATTTTTATCACAGAAGGAAGAAAACCCAAAGAAATAGGGAATTGCGGATCAAAGAAACAACAACATTGAGAAAGATAACTAGGTATGTATTCTAAAAAATCCAAGACACTGCTAAAGGGGGAAAGCAAGGGGGACTTCTCTGGCGGTCCAGTGGTAAAGACTCCTTGCTTCCAATGCAAGTGGCTCAGGTCTGATCCCTGGTTGGGGAACTAAGATCCCACATGCTATGTGGTACAGCCAAGAAAATTTTAAAAAAAGAAAATATTTTTAAAGGGGAGGGGAAACAAGGAAGCTGAAAGGAAGTCAAGTATATCCTTTAAAAACTTGTACATAAAACAACTATATTAATCAATAAACAGAAACTCCAATACCACCATACACTTTCATTACACTTTACTGCTGTACTTAATAATATACCTCATTTCAAACTGGTATCTTCAACAGCACTCTAAAAGAGTAAAGTAGTTTACAAAAGAGGAAAATGACCAGACCCAGAGCTCAAGACATCTACATACACATCATTTCAGTTCTTGACAAGGGCTTGCAAAGGGAAGAGATTCATTAAACAAACTCTTATATTAGATTCATTTACACCACATGGAATCTTTCAGTAAAATGCTGCCTCTGGATTTATTATTCTTTATAAAAATCTCAATTTTCCCACACTGGATTGTCTTCAAACAGGATATATGTACATAAAAATACACAGGGTAGTTTCCACAAAAAGGAATAAGAAACTTTTTAAAATGCTAATTGTAAAATTCCTTTTTCTATAAGAAAGTAATACTGCTATTCCTGTGATTTTCTATTTATATTTATTATACATATATTAGTTGTATTATGAGCTATCTACATATTTATCCCCTTTATCCTCTTTACTTTACCTTTACTAATAGCATAATCTTGCATGCTGATCCAAAGGCTTCGAGCAGGCTCTTTTGAACAACCCAAGGCCAAGTCTACAAAGACAGCAATTTCAGGCCGCAATTTATAATCAAAAGGCTTCTGTTCTTCATTTCCCGAAAGAGCTACTTCTAATAGGCAACTCATACATTTATCTAAAAAAAAAAAAAAATCACACAAGTTATCAATTCCAAGCCTCATAAATTTTGGTGCTACAGATAAAATCTTACCATATTTACTTAATGAGTATGAAATGATATATTTTAAACCATTTTAAGTAGATGCTATAGAGGTAGTCTTTTAATGCTTCTCAATTTGGGGTAGTACTTTCTTGGTGTGACTACATGTAACAACATTCCAAGAAGGAGTTCTGGCATTTTGGTAGGCAGGGCCCTACATGTGCAGCACAGTCTTATGTGACAAAGAACTTTCTTGTTCAAAATGGGTTGATATTCTTACTGAGAAACATGGAATCATTGGGAGAGAGACTAGCCAAGACTTTTTTTTCTTTTTGTAGACTTAAGAGAAAATAATCACTTAAGGATAATTTAAGGGAGATCAAACATATTGATACTTATATAAATAATTTCTCAACTGACATTTATATTTGTTCAAGTGGTTCCTAAGTTTTCAATGAGACATTTGGCATTAAGAATTCATTTTCCATTTAAAAAACAAAACATTTCACTAAATGACAGGTTCCCAGGCTAACACTCAAAGTCAATTTAATTTAACCCATGATATAACTGAATTATCATTCATTTTTATAAAGACAAGACCCATTTCCTAATATAAAGACTTCCCCAGTGGCTCAGTAGTAAAGAATCTGCCTGTGATGAAGGAGACCTGGGTCAGGAAGATCCCCTGGAGAAGCGAATGGCAACCCATTCCAGTATTCTTGCCTGGAGAATTCAATTGACAGAGGAGCCTGGTGGGCTATAGTCTATGGGGTTGCAAAGAGTTGGACATGACTGAGTGATTAACACTGCTATATTTCCTAATATAACAAGTATTTAAACATAAAATGTAACATTTTAATAGTTATATAACTTTATAATTTAAAAACTGAAAAATAACATTAAAACTGAAATTGATTTTATTCATATCAAAGGCCAGATAAGTGAGTAAAGTAGACAGAGATATGAGGAGGGTAGAGATAATGATATTTTTGTCCTCAGGAAGACATTTGTGACTATCACAGAGCTAAACATTGATAGCATTGGAACCATCTTTATGATGTTAATTGCCCCTTGGGAAAAAACATGATTTTACTTTTCTTTTATACAAATGTTCCTAAGTATCAATGGAATCACTTTCTGGTTCATAAATGAAACAGTGAATATATACTCCTAGCTGGAAAAGGAAGAAAGTCTTCAAAATCCCTCACTCCCACTCTCCAATCCCAAAGCAGAAATCTCCACAATTTTTGTCTTGGTTTCCACTTTTTGTTTCTCCTCTTCAAACTCTCTTAGATTGAGATTTCTTTTAGATTTTGCTTCGTGGACATTCTCTGAGTCTCCTTCTCTTACCAGAGAAATAATAAATTTAAAATCTAACAAGACCATATAGGCTATCTAATCTAACTCATTTCAAGGATTAAAATTAGAGGTCCTGAGAGAGATTGAAGGATTAATCCTAGATAAAACAACTACACCATCTGTTCAGGACGTGGACAAATCTTCATGTTCAGACAGTCTGAGACTAGCCTGCTAGCAAAGTAGACAAACGGGAGATGAAGCAAGAAAGGAAACTCCAAAGGTACCATAAATGAGGAGGAAAAAAATAGGTACTGTCAGCATGCAAGCAGGACAGGCTAGGAATAGAAGGGATTGGTCCTCACAACTGAAAGGTGTTTATGACCTGAGCTCTGGTAAGTCATGGTCATTACCTGTCTACGAAGCAGTTTCATAAGCTCCAAGCCCAAGAACACAAGTAAATCAAGCATTTATTCATTTTTATGAGTTAGATGATTTGCTTAAAATGAGTGATAAATAATAACAGAGTAGAACCAGACCTGTACTTCTCTAATTCAGGGGGCACTTTTCACTATACAATGCCGCAGGATTTAACTTTTTCTGAGGGCTCCAAGTTACAGTTTCAGATTCCCTACCCTGCAAATGCCACATTTGTTTTCTATCGGTTCTCTATTCAGCAAACCCATAATAAGAGAAATCTCAAAGGAGGTATAAACACAAATGTATTTTACTCATAAATGCTGCAGAGAAGCACATTACCTAACTGAGGGGTGTCCATTTCTACACCATCACTAAAAAGTGGTGTTTTCATCCAATATGCAGTGTCTTGTTCCTCGGGAGACACAGGTGAACCCTGAAGCATGCCACCAAGACATCGCCCAATAAGAAGAGCAATTGTTCTTTCCAGATCCACAAGCCATACCCAGGACTGGGCTGGCTGAGGTAATGGCACGCCAGCAGGGTCGATCAGTTCTGGGCCTCCTGAAAACAAAATCATTAGTAATGTATCTGGTATTCAAGATTCTCAGACTTTTTCATTTCTATTTCTATTGCATTATGAGAAGATACTGAAGCAAAAAAATTTTATAATGAAAACAAAAACTGTAACACTTTCTGTATATATACTCTTTACCAAGCTAATTTAAAATACATTCAGATAAGTCTATCATATAAAAATTGGCTTTGTAAAGTTACCAATTTTAAGATAAACATTGAAACAGCACATGGCAGAATTATCCCCCACTGATTTTATCCAGATCAAATTTGAACCTTAACACTGAGTAACTGAGGTAGCTTATCCCTCCAAAATCAAAACAAGAGTTGATCTAGGGGACTTCTCTGGTGGTCCAGTGGTTAAAATTCTGTGCTTCCAAAGCAGAGGGCCCAGGATTGATCCCTGGTTGAGGAACTAAGATCCCACATGCCGCATGGTGCGGCCTAAAACAAAACAGAAAGAAATGATCTAGTAAAATGACACTTGGTATTACTTAATGCTTTTAAGGCCTGAATTCAGAATTGCCCTGTACTAAGATCCAGATCCATGCTTTCTTTTTGTACATTTATTTTTTTAAAGTTCTTAACTTAAAAAATAAAACTAGTTAGCCTTAAACATAAGAATAGATATCAATGAAATCATAAACAAAAAACACAAGAAATCAACAAATTAAAAGAACTGGTTATTTGAAAACACTAATAAAATGGATAAACCTCTAATAAAATTAATCAAGAAAAAATGATGGCATAAATTTTCAAATTAAAAATAAAAAAGAGAATAGAACCACAAACACACTAGAGATTTTTTGAAACCATGAGTGAATATTATGAACAACTTTGTACTGATACATTTGAAAACCAACAAAATGACATTTTCTGAAAAAATATCAATGTCTGAAATGAATTTGAAAAGAAACAAAAAGCTGTAAGAGAACAACCACTAAAAAGGGAAAATTAATCACCAAAAATATATCTATAAAAAAACACTCGGGCCAGATAGTTTCTACAGTCTTTCAAACTTTCGAGAAGAGATAACTCCTAAATTGGACAAATTTTAAAGAAAATAGGGAAAAAAGAAAAACTCCAAACTGATGTTATGTGGTTAGTATAACTGTGGTAGTAAAAAAAATGACACAAAGGATAGCATGAGAAAGGAAAATTATGGAAAAAATCAGTTATGAACACTGATGCAAAATCCAAAATAAAATGACACTTACCTTACCAAAGACAAATAGAGTAATAAGTCTTAGAAAATTCTGAGATGCTTTAGAAAAACAAGAGTAAACCTGGAATGGCTCCATATAAAGTCTAATCAATATCCTGAAACAGCTGTAACCTTAACATTTGACTTCATCTAAATCCAGGTGACACAGAACAATGGGGTGTAAGATGGGCCCTCAAAGTATTCTGTTCAAAGTAGTCTTTCCAGGAGAAGAAACCAAAGTTTAAAGAAGCTATAAGTGACTTGCCCAAGTCACTTATACACTCAAGTTCAAACAGAGCCAATACTAAAATCTAAATCTTTTAATGCCTTAGTCCAGGATTCTTTCCATTAAACATGTGATCTCACTTAAACTTGAAAAGTTTTTAAGATTTCAGTAATGAAACTCCTTTGATAACCTTAGGATAGATTTCAATAGAAAAATAAACTGCTATTTTCCAGACATAATATTTTAAGTTATCTTCAATGGAATAAAATAACCAGAATTTTATAAATTAACAGTGAGTTCAGTTCAGTTCAGTAAAGTTTGTTTTCTACATCTGTGACTCTATTTCTGTTTTGTAAATTAGTTCATTTGCACTGTTTTTTCTTTGAGTCCACATATAAGTGATAGTAAATGATATTTGCCTTTCTGTGTCTTGACTTCACTCCATAGATAATCTTCAGATCAGACCCATGTAGCTACAAATGACATTGTTTTATTCTTTTTTGTGACTGGGTAATATTCCATTGTGTACATGTACCACATCTTCTTTATCCACAGAGCTCCCTAACAGGAATTTATGTGTCGATAAATAAAGTTTTGCATGTGTATGTTCATAGGAAACCAATAGCTTGTTCTCTTTTGAGAACTTGAACCACATCTGATGCAAATGAGGGGCTGAATTTTAGATTCTATGTAATCCGATTTAATACAAAGCAGCTGCATTTGGTTAGTGGCTACATGCATGGGACAGTGCAGGTCTAGAGAGAAGTAGTCACAGGTAGGAAATCCACAAAAACTCCATTCATCCTATTTCCATAACACTCCACAGCTGGTAATCCTTTTCCATACAGCCTAATTGCCACAGCTTGAGCCATGATTTGGCATAATGTTCTAGGCCTTCCATGAGTTCCTACCACGTTATTCCACTTTTAAAATATTATTTAATCCATGTTTACTCAACCTCTCTCCTATAGGTGAAATGGGAGTCACAGGAGATGACTTTGCAGCTGTAATCATTGTGATTCACTGAGTGTGTTTACACCTGCTAAGTTTAAAAAGCACAACTGTAATTTAGTAGCACCTGTAGTCAGTCTAAATAATTATAAAAATGCTTAGTAAGCCTGTAGTGTTGCTGAGAGCAAGTTGCTGTGTGGCAGACCAAATGACCAACCTGCTAAGAACTACTCAACAGATCAGATGGGCAAGCACAATATGCTTATTGTTATTATATTTATTTGAAAAATCATGTGCATATATATATAAGACAGAAAATATGGATGGTTAAAGAAAAAAAAAAACTTCTCTTTTATAGCACCAAGGAAGCCTGTCCTAATTAAGCATCCTAACCTAATGCAACCTGAAAGTAACTATTTGATACAGCTCAGTATCAAATTCTATGTTGCCTTGAAGTAAGCCTGAGATAAGCTAAGGGTTTTCTAGACTGGTTTTTCTAACCATATGGAAGTTATTTTTGGTTCTCTAAACACTCCATGGTCTTGGACATTGCCACTCCTTTGGGAGTCCTGTTTCTCCGTCCAGAAATACCCTCATCTCCTTTGTTGACTGGTGGTATTAGTTTGGCTTGTCCTTCAAAAACCAGCACAGGGACTTCCCTGGTGTTCCAGTGGTTAGTACTTCACCTTTCAACGCAAGAGTTGCAGGTTCAGTCTTTAACGGGGGAGCTGGGATCCCACATGCCTTGTGGCCAAAACCAAAATATTAAACAGAGGCAATGTTGTAATAAATTCAATAAAGATTTAAAAACTGGTCCACATTAAAAAAAATCTTAAAAAAAAAAAGGCAGCACAAATAATACCTCCTTTATTGAGATTTCTCTGACTTTCCAATAGACATAGTGAGATATTTGCCTTGGGAATTTGTACATACTTCAAAAACAGCAAATGAATCATTATGGATATTTGTTTTTTATGAGTGTGGACTGTGAGACTGTGAGCCCAATAAGGCCAGGAGCTGTATTTAATTAATTTCTACATTCTCAAGAATCATTATAAAGATCAATAATGCTTAATTCAAAGTTGCTAAAAATAAGAACATGGGTCACCATTTAGAGCTAGAATGTAATTTCAAGTTAGTTTTTGTTTGCATACAGTGATGTGTGATTAGAATAATCCAGAACAGAGATAATCCCCAAATGTTTGTGGTTATATACTAGACTATATCACTTNCAATAATGCTTAATTCAAAGTTGCTAAAAATAAGAACATGGGTCACCATTTAGAGCTAGAATGTAATTTCAAGTTAGTTTTTGTTTGCATACAGTGATGTGTGATTAGAATAATCCAGAACAGAGATAATCCCCAAATGTTTGTGGTTATATACTAGACTATATCACTTGAATTAAGGACTTATGCCGTTTTAACTGTGTTTTGCTTAAAATAATGTTAGCATTTATTTCTTCCCTCATTAGCAATGCTCTGAGACTTGACTAATTGACTAACATGAAATAGTCTTTATTCCTTACCACTACTTCCATCACCTGCCAAGGATTCTTATTTTTAATTATTCTCTTTGAATATTCCAAAGGATAGGGTTTTCTTTATAAAATACACTACTAAAATGTGGATTCCATGAGAATCAGAACAGTTTTGATTGCTGACACAATCCATACTTTACCTAGTTAGAATGTTAAAGGTAATCTACAAATATAATCAAACTTGCTTATATCTTTACAATCCCTCATTCCACCATCCAGTACAGACACTACCGTGCTTAACTGGCCACAATCACTCTGTCACTCACAAGCTTTGCTGTCTGGCCTCCACTTGTCCTCCTTCTGACCTTCTCTAGACAATAGCACTCCACACTCCCAGGCCACTATCCATTCCACTGCTGACTGCCTCTATGAATGAACCTCTCGGGTTTCATCACCACCAGATTTATTCTTTCCACTTGACATGGCCAGCTTTTTCAGCAGGAGTTTCTATAGCAGAGCTGATGCACTCTTGTGACTCTATTCCTCTTTCCAAATGACTCTTCTTACTGGAACATACAGGTGACTAAGCAGAAGATATTAAGAAGAGGTGGCAAGAATACACAGAAGAACTGTACAGAAAAGATCTTCACGACCCAGATAATCATGAGGATGTGATCACTAATCTAGAGCCAGACATCTTGGAATGTGAAGTCAAGTGGGCCTTAGAAAGCATCACTAAGAACAAAGCTAGTGGAGGTGATGGAATTCCCGTTGAGCTGTTTCAAATCCTGGAAGATGATGCTGTGAAAGTGCTGCACTCAATATGCCAGCACATTTGGAAAACTCAGCAGTGGCCACAGGACTGGAAAGGTCAGTTTTCATTTCAATTCCAAAGAAAGGCAATGCCAAAGAATGCTCAAACTACCGCACAATTGCACTCATCTCACACGCTAGTAAAGTAATGCTCAAAATTCTCCAAGCCAGGCTTCAGCAATATGTGAACCGTGAACTCCCTGATGTTCAAGCTGGTT
>SJYX01004653.1:310268-332123 GCA_006410675.1 Oreotragus oreotragus
GGATTTGATTTAGGTCATACCTGAATGGTCTAGCGGTTTTCCCTACTTTCTTCAATTTGAGTCTGAATTTGGTAATAAGGAGTTCATGATCTGAGCCACAGTCAGCTCCTGGTCTTGTTTTTGTTGACTGTATAGAGCTTCTCCATCTTTGGCTGCAAAGAATATAATCAATCTGATTTCGGTGTTGACCATCTGGTGATGTCCATGTGTAGAGTCTTCTCTTGTGTTGCTGGAAGAGGGTGTTTGCTATGACCAGTGCATTTTCTGGGCAAAACTGTATTAGTCTTTGTCCTGCTTCATTCTGCATTCCAAGGCCAAGTTTGCCTATTACTCCAGATGTTTCTTGACTTCCTACCTAATTTTAATTTTACTCTTTTAGTAAGTGATTTAACTATTGATTTTGTTCACCGTTATATCTATCCTTTCCTTTGTAGATGGACATTTAGGTTGCTTCCATGTCTTGGCTATTGTAAATAGTGCTGCAATGAATATTGTGTTGCATGTATCTTTCCTAAGCATGGTTTTCTCGAGATATATGCCCAGGAGTGGGATTTCAATATCAATGTAGCTCTGATTTTAGGTTTTTTTTAAGGAAACTCCATAGTGTTTTCCATGGTGGCTGTATCAATTTACATTCCCACTAACAGTGCAGGAGGGTTCCCTTTTTCTCCACACCCTCTCCAGCACTTACTATTTATAGAGTTTTTGATGATGGCCATTCTGACCCATGTGAGATGATACCTCACTGTAGTTTTGTTTGCGTTTCTCTAATAATTTGCAATGCTGAACATCTTATCATGTGTCTGTTGGTCATCTGTATGTCTTCTTTGGAGAACTGTCTATTAGGTCTTTTGCCCCCTTTTTTAAAATTGATTTGTTTGTTTTTGATATTGAGTCATACGAATTGTTTGCATATTTTTGGAGATTAATTCCTTGTCAGTTGTAAAAATTTACAAATAGTTTGTCCCATTCTGTAGATTATCTTTTTGTTTTATTTATGGTTTCCTTTGCTATACAAAAGCTTTTAAGTTTAATTAGTTCCCATTTGGTTATTTTTGTTTCCATTACTCTATGAGACGAATCTGAAAAGATACTGCTGCAATTTATATCAAAGAGTGCTCTGCTTTTCTTTTTCTCTATAGGGCACTTCTAAGGCTTTCCATTAGAATGTCCCTCTGTGGCATAGGGATTTGGTCTGTCTTATTCATCATTATATGTTTAGCATCTAGAAGAGTGTCTGGCACACAGTAGGTATTTAACGACATATGTACACATCTTAGGGTGGCATTCAAGGTCTTTCACAATGGGCCTTAGTCTCATTTACCATCTTCCTGACCTTGTGAATCCTGTTTAAGCTATGGAATGACAAAGAATGGGAATGAGTTGTCAGTATCAGATATTCAAAGACAGAGCTGCAAACAACAATGGTTTGAAAATTAACATACTAGAAAAAGACAGGACAAAATTTTAGCTATCTGGCAGGAAATATAGTAAGTGTTTCTTAAGGGTTATATTAAGAGAGATGTCACTGCTGGGTCAGTGCAGTTAAATCCATTTGGGGTCTTTTGGGATCAAGGAGTAAAGGAAAAGATTAGGTGTAGCTTATCGTTGGGTTGTAGGAAGTGACGCATTAATTTCCTTAACATTGGTCGTGGTCAACGTTACTTTTACTAAAGGCCCAGTCTTGGCTCTAGAGGACCATCAATACATTTAAAGGCCTTCTGAGTTTGGCTCTAGAAATACCACCCTCAAATCACATGGCACATCACACAGAACTACTTGCCATTCCATGACCACTATCAGTTCAGTTCAGTTCAGTCGCTCAGTCGTGTCCGACACTTTGCGACCCCATGAATCGCAGCACGCCAGGCCTCCCTGTTCATCACCATCTCTCGGAGTTCACTCAGACTCACGTCCATGAGTCCGTGATGCCATCCAGCCATCTCATCCTTGGTCATCCCCTTCTCCTCCTGCCCCCAATCCCTCCCAGCATCAGAGTCTTTTCCAATGAGTCAACTCTTCGCATGAGGTGGCCAAAGTACAGGAGTTTCAGCTTTAGCATCATTCCTTTCAAAGTAATCCCAGGATTGATCTCCTTCAGAATGGACTGGTTGGATCTCCTTGCAGTCCATACACATTCATAACACCTTCACTTTGCTCCTGGTTTTCCTTCTGTCTAGAAAATCCTTTCTCCTTCATAACTGCTTCCCTGACATCCTGGCTGGTGAAATCTCCTTTTCTTGTACTTTATGGCTCAGAAAAATTAATACCTGTTTTAGAATATTTTTCTGGTTGCCTTCAGGCAAAAATTTCTCCCTTCTGTTTTTCAAACCCTTTATATCTTGTACCCTTATATCAGTTATCATATTGTTGTTAGTCACTAAATTTTGTCCTATTCTT
This sequence comes from Oreotragus oreotragus, assembly GCA_006410675.1. Lineage (NCBI taxonomy): Eukaryota > Metazoa > Chordata > Mammalia > Artiodactyla > Bovidae > Oreotragus > Oreotragus oreotragus. The sequence continues at coordinate 312,669 of SJYX01004653.1, forward strand.
TGTGACCCCATGTACTGCAGCACACCGGTCTTCCCTGTCCTTTACTATCTCCCAGAGTCTGCTCAAATTCATGTCCATTGAGTCAGTGATGCTATCTAAGCATCTCATCCTCTGCCACCCTCTTTTTTTGCTTTCAATCTTTCCCAGCATCAGGGTCTTTTCCAATGAGTAAGCTCTTCACATCATGTGGCCAAAGTATTGCAGCTTCAGCATCAGTCCTTCCAATATATATTCAGGGCTGATTTCCTTAAGGATTGACTGGTTTGATTTCCTTGCAGTCCAAGGGAATCTCAAGAGTCTCCTCTAGCACTACAATTTAAAAGCATCAATTCTTTCATGCTCAACCTTCTTTACAGTCCAACTCTCACATCCATGCATGACTACTGGAAATAGCTGTGGCTAGATGGACCTTTGTCAGTGTAGTGATGTCTATGCTTTTTAATATGCTATCTAGATTTGTCATAGTTTTTCTTTCAGGGAGCAAGTGTCTTTTAATTTCATGGCAGCAGTCACTGTCTACAGTAATTTTGGAGCCTGCCCAAAAAAAAAAAAAAAAAAATCTGTCAGTCTTTCCACTTTTCCGTATCTATGTGGCATGAAGTGATGGGACTGGATGCCATGATCTTCATTTTTTGAATGTTGAGTTTTAAGCCAGCTTTTTCACCCTCCTCTTTCACCTTCATCAAGAGGCTCTTTATTTCCCTTTGCTTTGTGCTGTTAGGATGGCATCATCTGACTATCTGAGGTTGTTGATATTTTACCTGGCAATCTTGATTCCAGCTTGTGCTTCATCCAGCCCAGCATTTCACATGATGCACTATGCATTTAATTTAAATAAGCAGGGTGACAGTTATACAGACTTAACATATGTACTCCTTTCTCAATTTTGAACTAGTCTGCTGTTCCATGTCTGGTTCTAACTGTTGTTTCTTGACTTGGATACAGGTTTCCCAGGGGCCAGGTAAGGTGGTCTGGTATTCCCATCTCTTTCAGAATTTTCCACAGTTTGTTGTGATCCACCAGTCAGAGGCTATAACATAGTCAATGAAGCAGAAGTAGATATTTTTCTGGAATTTGCTTGCCTTTTCTGTGATGCAGTGGATGTTGGAAATTTGATCTCTGGTTCTGTCTTTTTGAAATACAGCTTGTATATCTGGAATTTTTCAGTTCATGTACTACTGAAGTCTAAATTGAAGGATTTTTAAGCATTACCTTCGTAACATGTGAAATGAGGGCAATTGTGTGGTAGTTTGAACATTCTTTGGCATAGCTCTTCTTTGGGTTTGGAATGAAAACTGACCTTTTCCAGTCCTGTGGCCTCTTTTGAGTTTCTAAATTTGCTGGCATACTGAGTTCAGCACTTTAACAGCATCATCTTTTAGGATTTTAAATAGCTAGCTGGAATTCAAACACTTCCACTAGTTTTGTTCATAGTAATGCTTCCTAAGGCCCACTTGACCTTACAGTCCAAGATCCTAGCCTTAGGTGAGTGACCACAACACTGTGGTTATCTAGGTCATTAAGGCTTTTTTGTACAGTTCTTCTGTGTGTTCTTGCTACCTCTTCATAATTGTTTCTGCTTCTGTTATGTCCTTGCCATTTCTGTCCTTTCTTGTGCCCAACTTTTTTGCATAAAATGTTCCCCTGGTATCTCCAATTTTCTTGAAGAGATTTCTAGTCTTTCCAATTCTGTTGTTTTCCTCTCTTTCTTCACATTGTTCATTTAAGATGGCTTTCTTATCTCTCCTTGCTATTCTCTTGAACTCTGCATTCAGTTGTATATATCTTTCCCCTTCTCCTTTGCCTTTTGCTTCTCTTCTTTTCTTAGCTACTTGTAAGTCCTCCTCAGACAACCACTATGCCTTCTTGCATCTCTTTTCTTTGGGCTGGTTTTGTTCACCACTTCCTGTTTGAACCTCTGTCCATAGTTCTCCAGACACCCTGTCTACCAGATCTAATCCCTTGAATCTATTCATCACCTCCACTGTATAATCATAAGGGATTTGATTTAAGTCATACCTGAATGGCCTAGTGGTTTTCCCTACTTTCTTCAGTTTAAGCCTGAATTTTGCAATAAAGAGTTCATGATCTAAGCCACAGTAAGCTCCAGGTCTTGTTTTTGCTGACTGTATAGAGCTTCTCCATCTTTGGTTGCAAAGAATATAATCAGATTTTGTGATCTAACTCTGGCCACTATGCTTGCCCTTTCTTTCTGTAACTGATTTCTATTGATAATTTCATTCTTTCTGATCAACAACTGCTTTGTATAATTTCTATCCTCTTAAATTTGATAAGATTTTTTTTTATGGCCAACCCTGGAGAAAATTTAATCTGCATTCAAAAAGAATATGTATTCTTCTATCTTTGATGGAATGTCCTATAGATATTTAAGTCCATCTGGTCTAATGTGTCATTTAAGACCATTATTAGTTTATTGATTTTTCCATCTAGATTACCTGCCCATTGATGCAAATTGTGTGTTAAGGCTCTCTACTTTTGTTATTGTCAATTTATCCCTTTATATTTGTTAATGTGTGTGTTATATAAATAGGTGTTCCTGTATTAGTTGCAAATGATATGAATATTTCTGCTTCTGTTTTTTAGCACTTTGATTTGCATGAAATACTGCAACTGAGGAAGGATAAGGATACAAGAGATGGCAAGAGACCTCAGAGGAATAACTGATGTCAGATATTATAGAAAAACTAGAATGTTCTACCTGTGATGCTGTAAAAATGCATAAAAGTAAGTTCTAGAAAGTGACATAGAGAAATTGATATTGATCTGAAAATAGAATAAGTTATGGTAACTTCATTTCAGCATTTTTATCATTTTGATACATCCTAAAATGTACTGAGGGCTTCCCAGGTAGTGCTAGTGGTAACCTACCTATCAATACTGGATATGCAAGAGACACAGATTCAATCCCTGGGTTGGAAAGATCCCCTGAATTAGGAAGTGGCAAACCACTCCAGTGTTCTTGCTGGAAAAGTCCATGGACAGCGGAGACTGGTGGGTTACAGTCCATGGGTCCACAAAGAGTCAGACACGATTGAGTGACTGAGCACAAAATATACTGAAAGAAAATTTACAACAAAGTTATTTTGAAGAAAACTGTTGATCTAATTATAAAAATACCTTTGGGTATATGTATATTTTTTGAAAAATCAAAGCTAAGAAGGAAAATACACATACACACACACACATGCACACACACAATTTTCTTTGTTTAAGAAAGTATCAACTCCAGCCAACAACACCACAACACACAGAAAAGCATCCTTAATTTAGCTACTGTTCTACTCCTGCATATCTCCACACCAACACCTTACACTGATCAACTCCAATCCTCTAGTTTGTCAGCTCCTTGAAGACACTTTGTTTCTTCATGTTTGTTATCATTACACCTGTCAATGTAGGTATTCAGTAAATAGATAATAAATTATTTGAGAGGAAAGGAGATGGAAATGAAAGAATATCATTTGAGGAATATGAACAGGAAACATATTTCTGAAAGATGAAATTGAGAGATATGGCCTAACATACATAGCCATTTCCTGCTTGACAATGAAAATTAATGCAATACGTTTGTATTTTCTAATGAGGGTAGAACTAGAATATCCAAGGTGTGTATAAATAAATGAATGCAATTGCACTGAGTCAGTTACAGAAAGACTACTGCATCCTAGAAATGCAAAACAATAGCTGACTTTCAATAAAACAATAGTGTCCAACGTCACAATGTATAATTGACCTACTTATAATCTGGTCTTTGATTTTAAAAATCTATTTGTAATTCACTTTCATTTAATCAGTTTTCCCAGAATCATGAAATGCTCTCTAGATCCGCGTTTTTTCCTACTTTAAGTATATGATTTGTTCTACTGCTGTCTCTCATCCCCACCCCCAGCTCTGCACCACCCAGCCCCTTCTCTCAGCTGGCAAGCACAGACCCCAGATGCCACGTGTGGAAGATATTTTATCTGCTGCATCTGGTTCCTTAGCAGATTCGACAAGCCTCTGTGCTGGCAGCCTCAGAAATGCCTTTGGGCTTGTCACATGGTGAAAACTCCCAACTGGCTGTCTGAATTGCCAACCATGCTTTGGCTCACTGGAGAGAAGGGAGAAATTGTACTTTTTGTCCACAAACTGATAACCTCTCATGTAAGTGGTCAGTGGGTTCTGATGTGAAGAATAATCCTAAAGGTAGCCCCCACTTGGGTTAAGTTTCATCCTTTTGATGCAAACTCACAAGCAGTACATAACTGAGTTTTGTTTCCTTAGCCAGAGAGGAAATCCCCAGCAATTTGGACTTTAGCACATCTACTCAAAACTAAATCCAAGAGCATCTTCATATTAGAATTGGAAGAAAAAGGAAGAGTCAGCTAATCCACCCCCTTAATTTATCTGATGAAGAAACTCAGGTTCTGAACATATAGGGTATTCAGCCAGGGTACCAAGCAGGACAAAGGAAAAGATTGATCCTGGGTGAATCTTAGGGTGGGGAAACCTAAAAACAAGTAAGAGCAGGAGATTTGCTTGTAATTGACAGACTGGAGAAAGCCTTGGAGATAGTGTGGCAGAGAAGTGAGCCCAGCAGACAGGGAGATCCAGCTCCTAGGCTATGATAATTCTGACATTGCTTAAGGTCACATTGCTTGGATGTGGCAAGTTATCTAACCTCTTTAAAGCTCAAGTTCCTTCAACTGCACCCCCCCCAAAAATGAGTTAATTGTAGAACTTACCTTGTTTGATTAAGGATTAAATGTGATAGCGTATAACCAACAAGGATTAGGCACCTGTTCACTTTTTTCCAGTAAATTTTTATTGAGAGTTTATCATGCATATATATGTTAAATATTTGATAAATAGTGATTATTATTAATGTAGTTGATGAAACCAGTAAATGAGGACAGGCTTGTAAAACTAGGACAAGAGAATGAATCTTCTGAGTGGTGTCCTGTTGAGATGCATGTAGGCAGCAACAGCATCCTCTCACAGACATTCACATACACTGCCACACAGCTCCAGTTCCCTCAGTTGCAGTGAGTTCTGGTTTCCAGCAGGGGACATCCACGGCCCAGACAAGGGAAACCCAGGCCAGCTCAGCCTTAGAGATGATGAATGAAAATGATAAAGCAGAGAGACAAGCCTGAGACTGGCCTGTGATGATATTTATTCCATAAAGACGAGAGCTCTGGAAGGAATGAACCCCACAATTTTCTTGAGCACTGAGCTTACAGGAATGTCAGTGAAATTCAACTTCTCTTAATCCATTATTTACAAGTTTAGGCCCTGGGAAAGACTTTTGTTTAGATTAATAGGGAATAATTCTCCTTTGCCCAGGGCAGATCAAGAGAGCTGCCCAAGTCACCAAGAGAGTTTTGGTGACTTTAACTCACACAAGGTCATCTTGGGAAAACGTCCTGAGAAGTACGATAGGGTTTGGGATGTGTATTGGCTGATATTTGGATCCTAGAGTTTATTTATCATCTGTTCAAGAGCCAGAGAGGTAATGACTAGAAGGTAAATGTACTTTGGGGCAGTGGTAAGCTGATAAGTAGTTAACAACCAGCTCTCTGAGGAAAAAAAAAATAGTATACCTGTGTACATATATGTGTGTGTGTGTGTGTAAGTTGATTATATGTTTTACTGATATACAGGATATATGCTATGCAATTTACATAAAATATAGAAGAATCTTTATTATAAATTCCATATAGCCAATTGATTCTCATAGAATACTTTAGTTGATTGTTGCTGAACTCTTGCATCCACAACTAACCTATCTTTGCAATTCAATCATAAGCTGACAAAATTAGACCGCAAGTATATGCTTGATTTCTGTCTGGTTCAGCAAAGAAGTCATTCATCTCATTGAAGAGTGAATATGGTGGTGACATAAACATTGGTTAATACGTTAAAACATTGGTCATTTATATTAATAAGGAAGACAAAAATGAAGCAACAAAACATGTTGAAACTTCATATGTTTATTAATGACATGATCTAAATCTTTGCTAAATCCTCTAATGGTATTTGAATACCAAAAACATTTCCTCTATTATTTGTTTACAGTGTAACAGAAAACACACAATTTTGAGTTTATTCTTCCTTATTAACCTATCAATTCTAGTCTGGAAAAATCAACAAAACAATAAATCAAGCGATTTATAGCATTCACCATTTCCATAGTGTAAATACTCCTACTACAGACTTCAAGCTATCAACATAGTATCACTGAACAGAGTTGGGAAGGGATAAGCAGTAGTATACTGTTATATAGTGCTTCTGTCATACAGTTATAACACACACTTTAAGCACAAAGATAATAATAAAGTGTAGCAAAACCATCAGGAAAATGAATTTTAAGTGTTAACCACTTTTAGTCACGTGGTGGTTTAGTCGCTAACTCGTCTCTGACTCTTGCAACGCCATGGACTGTAGCCCGCTAGGCTCCTCTGTCTATGGGATTCTCGAAGCAAGAATACTGGAATGGGGTAGCCATTTCCTTCTCCCAGGGGATCTTCCCAACCCAGGGATCGAACTCTGGTCTCCTGCATTGCAGGCAGATTTTTCAGATGGTCAACACCAAAATCAGATTGATTATATTCTTTGCAGCCAAAGATGGAGAAGCTCTATATAGTCAACAAAAACAAGACCAGGAGCTGACTGTGGCTCAGATCATGAACTCCTTATTTCCAAATTCAGGCTTAAATTGAAGAAAGTAGGGAAAACCGCTAGACCATTCAGGTATGACCTAAATCAAATCCCTTATGATTATACAGTGGAAGTGAGAAATAGATTTAAGGGCCTAGATCTGATAGACAGAGTTCCTGATGAACTATGGAATGAGGTTCGTGACATTGTACAGGAGACAGGGATCAAGACCATCCCCATGGAAAAGAAATGCAAAAAAGCAAAATGGCTGTCTGGNAAACCGCTAGACCATTCAGTTATGACCTAAATCAAATCCCTTATGATTATACAGTGGAAGTGAGAAATAGATTTAAGGGCCTAGATCTGATAGATAGAGTGCCTGATGAACTATTTGTGTTTAGGTGTGTTCAAAGCAAATTGTATGTGAACAAACTAATTGATGTCCTAAGATTTCACTCTAAAAGTTAATAGAATGTTGTGTATGTCAACTCAGTTATTTTAACGTTTGAGGACAGTGAAGTAGACACCTAATGAGTCTCTTACACTTCTTCCTCTTAGTTATACATGTACTACTGTCATACATGTACTAATGTTGTCCCTTCCATTGCATACCTCTGGTACAGACTTCTGTGTCTGCATGGATTGGTCTAGGAAGCAGTAGCTGACTGAAATTGGCTCCATTATGATACTCCACCTCTCTGACTATTATTTGTTCAAAGATAGAATTTTATACAATCTATGTCAAGAATAACGCTTCCTGGAGACTTTTTAGAATTAACATTAGACAAAAAGTTTCAGTTCTTTTTCAAAAGAAAGATGAACAATATCAATAAGATTTTTTGGTGCTCTCGTTTCTAAGCCAGTGGGAAAATACCAGATTGACTGAATAAAGAGAATGCATGCAGATTAAAAAAAAAATGGCAAAAGATATAGGGAGTGAATTCTGGCAGTTTTCAGGTCCTCTGATCCTGTTACCCTATGGCCTAGGTATACTACTCTGCTTGAAAAAGGTTGGTTACATGTGCCAATAAATCTTTTGTATAAAGCTGAAATTAGTTTAGATCGATTTCTATAATCGTAATTATAATAGGTCTGATAAATATGTTAAGAAGATTATATTTATATTTGAATTCTTCCTCATTTTCCACTACCACATGTGCTAAACAGTGACACATTATAGTAACACTCATTCAATTCTCTAGTTATATAAAAAAAGAAAGGAATGACATAATTGTGGGATAATATTTTAGGTTAAATTTCATTTACTGGAAATGCTTGATGTAAGCAACTGAGTGACATAATTTTATGTTCCTCATAGTTGCCTCCAACATACTTTCTACATATTATTTTTTTTGAAACTTGGCACACATTTTCCCTATTTTAATTAGACTTTGAGTAATAATCTCTTTATTTAGGATGACATGTGCTAAATTAAGCATAGAAACTTTTAATGTTGAAAGATACAGATTCTTTAGATAAGTCAGGCACAAAACTCACTCATTTTCATTAGTACATTTAGGAAAATAGAGATGGACTTGTGATCTATCTAAATACTAAAAATTCTAGAGAACATTTTAACCATAAATTGGATATCAGTTAACAAAAAAAAAAAAAAGAAAGAAAGAAAGAAAAGAAAAAAAAATGAAGCTACTAGAAAATAACAATTTTTTAGGTCATATATTTGTGAGATACTATCATTCAGTACTAGATATCAGATACTATTTGTTTTGCTAATATACATATGGAACTAAGGAGAAGGTTTTGGTAAACCTGAAGATAGCTTAAATGCTGATTTCTATCAAGGTAAATGTATAGTCAGGCTCTCCAGAGAAATAGAATCAGGGAATGGGGACAGGAGGAGAGACAAATTTTTATATATTTATCAGCAGATTTCTGTATATTAATCTTGCATCTTGCAACTTTGCTTAATTTAGTTCTAGTAGTTGTTGGTTGGAGCGTTTTCTATATGAAGCATCATTTGCAAATTCATTACTTGTAGTGTGTGTGTGTATGTGTGTGTGTGTGTTTATTTCAGCTTTTGAATTCTTTATTTCTAATTGGGTCTTCTTGTATTTTCTAATTCCTTGATAAAATTTTCACTGTGTACATTTATTCTTTCCCATAATTTATTACCATTTTAAAAAATTCATCTTCTACACTGTTTCATTATTTTTCTCAGGTTTTTTATTTTACTCTTCAAATTGAGAGCAGTTTCATTTTGCTTAACTTTCTCCATTTCCATGAATTTAGGTCAAACATTTACCAACTGCAGTCTTGAAGGTGTATTCTTACGTGAAGGCATGCCTTTGCAGACTATGTGCCCAATGCCTTTGGTGGGAGGTTTGGATTTGATGTGGATGCCAGGCACAGCTTTCCCCAGGGTGTGCTGGCAACCACCTTAGTAGGAGGTGGGGCTCGAGATGAAGGCTAGAGCTGGAACTGGGCATGAGGCAGGACTTCCTCTATGCTCAGTGGCCACTGCTGCCCTACTAGGGTGGTGACTGATCCTAAGTTGCTGGAGTCAGGCACAAGCTGGCTTTGTCCCCTTTAAATGTTTTTTCCCCTTCCCTGAGCTGGGATTCTTACTCCAGAGGGATAGAATGCTGGAGCAATTGGGCCCCTTGCAACCTCTCAGGTTGGGCTAGCTGCATACAGGAGTTGAAGCTGTCTCCACATGCACTGCCTGTACAGGTGTCTGTAATTTTTCCCCTTGCTCTGCTCACATGCAGCCTCAGGTGTACATTCCCTTTGTCCCTCACAGTTGATCACTGCCCCCAGCTTCTGCCTCTTCTGCCCTGTTGTGAATCTGCAAGGCCTGCGTGGACTCTGCGTACATTGTAGGTGAGTTGCAGTATAGCATCAGCTGTGAGAGACCAGGGCAGCTTCTGATACACTGTTCGAGTAAGGGTCAGCACTGGACACCACTGCCTCATGCAGGCTCTGCGTTGGAACCAGGTCATTGCTGTATCCTACAGTGGAGTCGTTTCCCCATCATGACCTGCCCACACTGTGACATGGACTGAGTGGGGCCAGGGCGTTTGCTCACCTGGGGCTGGGGCATGTGCCAAGGTGGCTGCATAAAACCTGGCAGCCCCTAGAGCAGACCTCTCTGTGCCCTGCCTCAGGGGCAAGACAACACGCACCCCTCATGAGNGCTGTATCCTACAGTGGAGTCGTTTCCCCATCATGACCTGCCCACACTGTGACATGGACTGAGTGGGGCCAGGGCGTTTGCTCACCTGGGGCTGGGGCATGTGCCAAGGTGGCTGCATAAAACCTGGCAGCCCCTAGAGCAGACCTCTCTGTGCCCTGCCTCAGGGGCAAGACAACACGCACCCCTCATGAGTATTCAGGATTCCCATTGTCCTCCTTTTAGTCTCAGCAGTCCAACATCCAACAAGGGAGCTTGTCTCCTCAGTGTCAGACCCCAGGACTGAGGTTGGAACAGCTCCCTCTCCAGAGCAGTACTTCACTCACATTTCCTTTCCTTTCCTCTGAGCTTCCTCCCAGGGGCACAGGTCCCAAACTAATCATTTACCTTATTGTCTTACCCTGTCACAAATATATCTTTTTTACAGCCTTAGTTGTACAGGAAGCTTTCTTCCAGTTAGTTTTAGTGAGAATATTTCCATATGTACATGCACTTTTTGATGTTTTGTAGGGAGGCTAAGCCATTAGTTCAATTCAGTTCAGTGTTCAGTTGTGTCTGACTCTTTGTGACCCCATGAATCACAACATGCCAGGCCTCCCTATCCATCACCAACTCCTGGAGTTCACCCAAACTCATGTCCATTGAGTCAGTGACACCATCCAACCATCTCATTCTCTGTCGTCCCCTTCTCTTCTGACCCACAATCTTTCTCAGCATAGGGTCTCTTCAAATGAGTCAGCTCTTCACATCAGGTGGCCAAAGTATTGAAGTTTCAGCTTCAACATCAGTCCTTTCAATGAACACCAAGGACTGATATCCTTTAGGATGGACTGGCTGGATCTCCTTGCAGTCCAAAGGACTCTCAAGAGTCTCTCCAACACCACAGTGCAAAAGCATCNAGAGTTCCTGATGAACTATGGAATGAGGTTCGTGACATTGTACAGGAGACAGGGATCAAGACCATCCCCATGGAAAAGAAATGCAAAAAAGCAAAATGGCTGTCTGGAGAAGCCTTACAAATAGCACTGAAAAGAAGAGAGGCGAAAAGCAAAGGAGAAAAGAAAAGATATAAGCATCTGAATGCAGAGTTCCAAAGAATAGCAAGAAGAGATAAGAAAGCCTTCTTCAGCAATCAATGCAAAGAGATAGAGGAAAACAACAGAATGGGAAAGACTAGAGATCTCTTCAAGAGAATTGGAGATACCAAGGGAACATTTCATGCAAAGATGGGCTCGATAAAGCATAGAAATGGTATGGACCTAACAGAAGCAGAAGATATTAAGAAGAGGTGGCAAGAATACACAGAAGAACTGTACAGAAAAGATCTTCACGACCCAGATAATCATGAGGATGTGATCACTAATCTAGAGCCAGACATCTTGGAATGTGAAGATTATACAGTAGAAGGACAATAGATTGAAGGGATTAGATCTGACAGATAGAATGCCTGAAGAACTATGTACAGAAGTTTGTAATGTCAGGAGGCTGTTATCAAAACCACCCCCAAGAAAAAGCAATGCAAACTGGCAAAATGGTTGTCTGAGGAGATCTTAAAAATAGCTGAGAAAAGAAGATAATTTAAAGGCAAAGAAGAAAAGGAAAGATATACCCATCTGAATGCTGAGTTCCAAAGAATAGCAAGGAGAGATAACAAAACCTTCCTCAGTGATCAATGCAAAGAAATAGAGGAAAATAACAGAATGGGAAAGACTAGAGATCTCTTCAAGAAAGTTAGAGATACCAAGACAACATTAAGTGAAAGATGGGCACAATAAAGGACAGAAACAATATGGGCCTAACAGAAGCAGAAGATATTAAGAAGAGGTGGCAAGAATACACAGAAGAACTATACAAAAAAGATCTTAATAACTCAGACAACCACGGTCACTCACCTAGAGCCAGACATCCTGGAGTGTGAAGTCAATTGGGCCTTAGGAAGCATCACTATGAACAAAGCTAATGGAGTTGATGGAATTCCAGCTGAGCTATTTCAAGTCCTAAAAGATGGTTCTGTGAATATGCTGCACTCAATATGTCAACAAACTGACAGCTCAGCATTTTCCACAGGAGTGAAAAAGGTCAGTTTTCATTCCAATGCCAAAGAAAGGCAATCCCAAAGAATTTTCAAACTACCACACAATTTAAGAGGTAGATGTTTTTATTTTTCCAATTTTATTGAAGAGGAAATTAAAACACATAAAGTTAAATGATTGATTCTAGAAGGGTTTCCCTGGTCTCTCAGCTGGTAAAGAATCCACCTGCCATGCAGAGACCTGGGTTCAATCTCTGGGTTGGGAAGATTCCCCTGGAGAAGGGAAAGTCTACCCAATCCAGTATTCTGACCTGGAGAATTTCAAGAACTGTATAGTCAGTGGGGTTGCAAAGAATCAGACACGACTGGGCAACTTTCACTTTCACTTTATATAGCTAGAAAGTGGCTATGTAACTAGCCACTTTGGATTTGAATCCAAAAAAGCTGGATTTGAATCCAGATACTCTCGCTCTAGAGACTGTCTGCTTAGCCACTGTATTTCTTAAATTAGATTGCTAATTTTATCCTTAATGCTAATTCTGGGTGTTTGCATGTCTGTCTTTTGTGATTATTAATAGGAACTTCACCTATTCAGTTAAAATTCCTTAGGAGAATCTTTGGCTTAGAAAAATCACACGTTAATGAATTGAAGAGACCAAGAATAAGAAGTGTCTTCTTTTATCAGGCTGTCTGGGCAAAGCTTAAATTCAGTCAGCCTAATTGTAAACTGTTATCACTCTGTTGTGAAAAAACCCTGTAATTGGATACAGGAAAATCCTCTGTGAAAGCTTGTTCCTAGGGCAGATTTTACCACTAGTCTCAGAAGCCCAATTAAAATTGATCAAAACTGTGTAAAAAAGAAATATAGCTTAAAAAAAAAAAAAAGATTAAAGGGAAATACATTAACGCAGTGACCTTTGGATGATAATACAATGTTTTTTGTTTGTTTTCTGGTTTTTTAAATTTTTTTCTAAATAAAAAATATTATTCTAAAAAGAATGTTTATTTTTAAGTTTGAGAAGAAACATTAAAAGCAGAAAACTTAGATAAATAAAAAGAATTAAAATCATACTGCTATATGTTAAATTTTTGCCATTTTCTTCTGAATAAATACACACATATGTCATACTTAACAATATATTTATTTGTGTTAACATATTATAATTTTTAACCTTTCCTCTATTGTTTGATGTTTAGATGGGCTCCATTTTATATTTTATTTAACGAATATAGCCCCAAACTTATACATTTGTTTTTTTACAATCTGTCTGATTAGTTCCTCAGAATAAATTCCAAAAACGTAAATACTGGGTTAGTGAGTATATACCCTTTTAGTGAATAATGACTGATTGTCCTCCAGAAAGGTGGCTCCAGACAATTCTTTTACCCAGTGGTATGTTAGAATACATACCTATTTCCTCACAGACACACGATGCTCCTTGGCATCTTTCTCAGCAAGATAAGCCAGACAAAATTAATAGATATTGTTTATATTTCTTTGATAACTGCTGAGATTCATGTGCATTTGTCATTTGTGTTTCTTCTTATATGAATTGCCTGTCTTTGTCCTTTGCCCATTTTATTCACTGAATTGCTATTTTTTAAAATTTCATTTTGTTTTGATTTTTATTTACTGATTTATAAAAGTTATCTTTATTTAACATCTTGCCAAAGTTTTTACTGGTTGGTGAATTAATGTATGAAAATTCCAATTCACATGTATTTTGTACATTGCATTTTAAAGAAAATAAAAAATGCATAACTGAAAGACTCCTGGGGTATACTAGATGCCAAGGAGAAATGAGAGCATGAAGAGATTCTCCCAGCTTAGCAACAAAGTTACAGGAAGAGTCCTAGTCTCATGATTGACTCTCAGGAATAAAAGTCTAGAATTCATTCTAGGTGAGAAATATTCCCTCAGCCACAGGGTGATTTATCAACACCAGTTTCCTCATGAAATGAAACTAGAGCTTGAGATCAAGCTTCCTAGCATACGTTTTCCAGCTCCTCTCTACTGGTCAGGGTTATTCACCTCCCAGACCTCAGCTCAAGCACCACTTCCTTAAGGAAGTTTTCTCTGACCTTGCCCCCTAGGTCAAACTTCCCTTTTTATGTTCACAAGACAGTGTACTATTTTACAGCTTTTCACATGGTTGTAATTTTATCTGATTTTAGTTACCTGATTATTTGATTCATGTCTCTGTCACCAGAATGCATACTCCCTGAGGGAAGAAACTGTCTAATTTTGCAACCTTTCATTTCTGTCCACTTACTTAGCTTGTCACACAGGAGATGCATGACTAAGATTTGTTAGGTAAATTGATTGCATATAAATATGCATTGTAAAGTATAATTAACATCCCTAGAGAATGAATACTTTGACATTTTCACGAAGTATTGACTGTAAGAGATACTTCAGATATTATTAAATAGAAAAATGTAAACTGGGGAGATCAAATTTATCAGATGTACATTCTGATGCCCTAACTAAGCAAAGCAATTTTTTTTCTCTATATAGTTCTTAAGTAAACAAGGTTATTTTACATAGAATGCGTGTGTGTGTGTTCAGTTGCTAAGTCATGTCGGACTGTTTGCCACCCCATGGACCATAGCTTCTCTGTCCATAGGATTTCCCAGGTAAGAATACAACAGTGGGTTAAGTAGGATGACTTTATATTAAATTCACTGTAACTTTTTTAAAAGGCCATAGATTAGACACACAGAGGCCTAAGGTTTAAGGAAAAAAAATCTGTATCTATGCAGTCCAATATAATAATCACCAGCTACATATGACTATTGAACAGTTTAAAGACAGCTAGTCAAAGTTGAGGCTCTATGTGCAACTATCCACAGGATTTCAGAGACTTGGTATGAATAAAACAGTGAAAAAATTTAAATAATTTTATACATTGAAATTGTATTTTAGATATATTGGCTTATATAAAAAATATTATTAAAATTGATTTCTTTTTAGTTAATTAGGTCTAGCTTTTATTTGGTCTAGTAAGAAATTTACAGTTAAGCATGTGACACAATATATTTCCATTGGATGGTGCTGTTTTTTACTATAAATCACAGATACAAAACAACTTGAGCTAACTAAAGTAAGCTTTTCACTTATTTACTACTTATTTGGGCTTCCCTTGTGGCTCAGCTGATAAAGAATCCATCTGCAATGCAGGATACCTGGGTTAACTACATATAATAATTGAGAAATTAGAATTCTACATAAGATGTTTGAGTAATAGAATCTGTTTTAAAAATTGAAGACTAAAATTTGCTCAATGAAAATCTTCAAATTTCCACCCAATATTTTGTTGTCTCTTATTTTACCCACAATTTTTAATAAATACAAAGGGGTTGTAGTCCCTTTCTGAGGTCAAAGAAATAATCTAGTGTTGAGAAAGGTAACCAATAGCAAGCACATTTATTTGGGAACAATTCAAACTCTTACTCCTTCACATTTTGTTAGGCTGCAATCTGTTAACAATGACTGTAGTATTAAAAAAAAATACTATGAAAAGCAGATAGATCTCAAACCTACATTGTGGGGGAGCCACATAGTGTGCTTTGTGCAGGAACAAGTGTTATACCCTCTATAGTCTCTCAGGACTTTCTAATATAGCTCAGTATAGTTACTGATGCTAGGAGAAGTTCAAAGGGCATGCTGCATTTAAGAAAATACAGGATGAGTTCTATCCAAAATCATGAAAATAAAATGTTAAATTTTGGTGATTTTCTCTACTAAGAACAGCTATTCTCTAAGACAAAGGGAAAAATAACAGATGGAGAAAAGTAGCAGAGATGAGAAGAAAAGGGGTTGTATTCTGGTTAGTCCAAGTTTTATTATAAAGGAAATTTCTTTTAAAATTTGCCATCTTTTATTACATAACATAAGAAACTTTAGGACAAATACATGTAGGGTAAACAGAATGTTGTGAAACACCACCATAATACTGATATCAGTTATTGTAACCAAACTATTAGGAAAATGTTCTGCCTTTCCTCCTGTGCCAAATGCCATCTTCTGTGTACTTTAATGACAAGACTTTAATGGCACCTTTGGATTATTATATGCTTTGGCCTAAGCTGGTGAATGACTGTTAGGTCCGTTCACTGACTTCAAATCACATGTTATCAGTGAAACCTTCACTGCTGAGTTTCCTTTCATTGTATCTCCAGGCTGACCATTTCCTGTCAATGTCCCTTAGAACAGAGAATATACTGAAAACTGAGGTCAGCCACTGTGCTGCTAACTCTACACTTCTGGCTTAGGAAGATAAAGCAGTTTTTATTTTGTTTTGTTTCCAAATATTATTTCTTTATTTTAAAAAAATAGATCTTTTTGTGATTTGTTTCATGTTTAAAAACAACAAGGTATGTTTTCAAAAGTATATGGTAATGTTCAAAGATTCACTTACTGCAAAATGAATTAATTCCTTTTGTGCACATTATGCTTCATTCAGGGATTTGTATGCTGTGTCCAGCTCACAGCCTTTGAGACTGTACAGTAGGAACAATTAATATCTGAATATACACTTGTAATATGGGAACTCGTGAAAACCTAGCAAACAACCTATAATGATAAACTCATGGAAATCAGCTTTTTCTTAAAGCTCACTGTATATTGGTTAGAACTGCAATGAATATCTTTCAGACATTCATGTAAAACTTTGTGTTCCAATCTTGTGCTCTTTAAGAATAAATTTCACAGGCTACTTTTCTTATTTCTTCATCATTTTATCTTTGAAAATATAATCAAATCATTATTTTGACCATGTTGAGGGAAAATTAGCACATCAAAATATAAAAGATGAGTAAGCCCTCAAATATAAATATCAGAATAAGAAGATTTTATTGTGCCAGGTGACCAGAGGACAATTAGTACAGCTGCTTGGAAGTGTGACAATGACCCTTGTCCTTTGGATTTTTCACATTATTATTAGACTGGCTAATGACCAAGGTGTGAGGGCTTAGAATTCTGAGCCCTTAGTAATTAGCAACATGTAATGTATTTTGACTGAAATGATAGAGGGAGGTGGAGGCTACTCCTGTGTGGGTAGAAATAAGATGGTATAGGTAGTTAACTGTATATTCCTGAAAAGGCTAATTATTGTGCTATTCTCATTGTTGCTATTTGAGTTTCTTGTCAGCCCCAGACCATGTTTCCCCAGCACAGAGCTATCCTCATGAACAATAAAATCAACTGATAGTTATATAAAGGGGAAAAAAAATCGTTTGAATCAAGATGTAAAAATATTTAATAATTTTGTGCAGTCACAGGACAAAAGATATCTTTAGTCAATATCTTCAATGTAATCATTTGGCAAAAATCAGGGCTGGGTTCTCACATGGATAGGATAACGTAATTTTGACAGATATAAGGCCTTCCCTTGGAGAGAAGGCCTTGACAGGAAGGGTAACTCTTACCCAAGGGAATGGTGTACTTACAATAAAGGAAGAGAGAAGAGGATAACAGTTAGTGAGGACCTGAAGAAAAGATGTCTTGTGGTTTGTTTTAGTTTTGATTAAACCTTTGAGCAGGAGTGAGATAGGGAGGAAAATATATCAGTGAGTAGTTATCTTCAAATTATTTTTTGATATTAGTATTTTTTCATTTTGTTTGTTCAATATTTTTTGTTGTTTGATGTTTTAAACTAAGCCATGACTCAGCTTCCTCACTGGTTGAATGCCAGTTGAAACTCTTTTAGCTTCTAAATGGAAAGTTCTGATTTTCTTTCAAATATTCACACTAGTGTGATTTCTCTTTCTTTTTTGCAAGTCCCAGGGACAGATTGCAATGGAAGATGCCACTTGTCAGACATAAGACACCACCTGGTTGGTGCTGTGCTGGGAAACAGTGGCTGTCCCCAAGGAAGCATTAACTGTTACATCATTGGAGATTCCAGCACTTGACAGAGCTTTGTTTTTTTGTTGATTGTGTACTGTCTCATATTTTTATATTTGATATATATGTCTCTACAAGCTGTTAACCCCTAGAGGACAAAGACAGTGCTTTTATAACTTCCAAATAACAAGAAACACAGGATAATTAAATATTCAACACTGGACAAGAGCTATAACAGGTTGAGCAAAACATGTTACAGGGACAGAGGGTTTTTATTTTTCCTTCGAATTTAAAGTATAAAATGATCAAAACCATATGCTGTGAATTTCACAAAGGATAATATTAGTTGACCAGAAAATAGAAGCTAATCTTCTAAACAAAACACAAGGAGGTGTCTAGTCCTTCCATCCTTTGCTGAGACAATTGGGAATTGTGAATGGGTTTGTGGAATGGTCACATATATCATGGCTCCAAAGATTTACAAGCATAACTAGGGCTATCTGAATTTCTCTGACTGCCAGTATTTTTGACCACAGCCCAGTGAGATAGAGGAAGCCCTCTGAGAGGATATGCCTTCAGGGGACCTTAGCAGCACATCTCCAGAGCAGCTTTTCCACTCCATTTCTCTTGCCCTTCACTGCAGTCTCAACCTCAGCTAATAAGACAATTCATGATTTTTTTAAAATTAGTTTATTCATCTACTGAACAAATATTTGTGAAGCACTTAACAATATGTCAGGAACTGTGTTAAGCATTGAAGATATAACGGTGAACAACACGGTCATAGCCCTAGCGTCTAGAGCACTGGACTCACACAAGGCTCACAGGTTTCACGCACAACCTGTTACACACATGATCCCTTCTGTTCTCGTTACATACACGCTGAATTCAAAGTTAGGTGGCTTGCTTAGGCATTCTTGTATCTCCTGCTTGGCACATGACATGTTCATTAATATTTGCTGAATGACTGGATGAATGAATGGTCATCATATGTTCTTCTTTTCCTTGAGGGGACTTGCTATTTTTCAGGATATATCCATTGCTCCTCTAATTCACATCCATGTCCTGTATTTTAAGACCGCTTGCTGGAAAACCATAGTTTCCTATGCCATAAGGTTGCTTTGACTACTCATAATCTTCTTTACCATTGTTTGGTACTGCAAGTTCCCAGCATTCTGATTCAAGCTAGCTTTATTAAAATCAGAAAAAAATACACAGAAGGAACAGCTTCCCTACATTTCTTAAGATATATATTTTTTTCATCTCTCTCTCTCTGCCTACTATTTGTAACTATAGTTAGAAAATTTTATCACTCCTCCTGGTACGTAATAAAGCTGTTAAGAGAGTAGATCCTAACAGTTATCATCACAGGGGGAAATAAGTAGATCCTAAGAGTTTTTTTTTTTATTTTTCTTGTATCTGTATAAGATGATATATTTTCAGTTCAGTTCAGTCTCTCAGTCGTGTCCGACTCTTTGCTTCCCCATGAATTGCAGCATGCCAGGCCTCCCTGTTCATCACCATCTCCCAGAGTTCACTCAGACTCATGTCCATCGAGTCCGTGATGCCATCCAACCATCTCATCCTCGGTCGTCCCCTTTTCCTCCTGCCCCCAATCCCTCCTGGCATCAGAGTCTTTTCCAATGAGTCAACTCTTTTCATGAGGTGACCAAAGTACTGGAGTTTCAGCTTTAGCATCATTCCTTCCAAAGAAATCCCAGGGCTGATCTCCTTCAAAATGGACTGGTTGGATCTCCTTGCAGT
>SJYX01004653.1:342692-367669 GCA_006410675.1 Oreotragus oreotragus
ATGGCACAAAGGCGAACTGGCTGTGATGGACAACGCAGAAGTGTGTCAAAGTGGACCTACCCCATGCCTGAGGTTAGGGGTGGCGGCCGAGAGGAACAACCCCATGTCCAAGTAGCAGTGGCTGCACGGGCACAGGAGGGCCAAGAACTACTCCACGTTCAAGGTCAGGAGGGAAGGTTGTAAGGAGATACCCTTCCTCCCAGGTAAGGAGCAGTGGCTGGGCTTTGCTGGAGCAGCCATGAAGAGATACCCCATGTCCAAGGTAAGAGAAACCCAAGTAAGATGGTAGGTTTTGCGAGAGAGCATCAGAGGGCAGACACACTGAAACCATGATCACAGAAAACTAGTCAATCTGATCATGAGGACCACAACCTTGTCTAACTCAATGAAACTAAGCCATGCTGTGTGGGGCCACCCAGGACGGACAGGTCATGATGGAGAGGTCTGACAGAATGTGGTCCACTGGAGAAGGGAATGGCAAACCACTTCAGTATTCTTGCCTTGAGAACCCCATGAACAGTATGAAAAGGAAAAATGAAGGATACTGAAAGAGGAACTCTCCAGGTCGGTAGGTGCCCAATATGCTACTGGAGATCAGTGGAGAAATAACTCCAGAAAGAATGAAGAGATGGAGCCAAAGCAAAAACAATACCCAGCTGTGGATGTGACTGGTGACAGAAGCAAGGTCCAATGCTATAAAGAGCAATATTGCATAGNGTTGTAAGGAGATACCCTTCCTCCCAGGTAAGGAGCAGTGGCTGGGCTTTGCTGGAGCAGCCATGAAGAGATACCCCATGTCCAAGGTAAGAGAAACCCAAGTAAGATGGTAGGTTTTGCGAGAGAGCATCAGAGGGCAGACACACTGAAACCATGATCACAGAAAACTAGTCAATCTGATCATGAGGACCACAACCTTGTCTAACTCAATGAAACTAAGCCATGCTGTGTGGGGCCACCCAGGACGGACAGGTCATGATGGAGAGGTCTGACAGAATGTGGTCCACTGGAGAAGGGAATGGCAAACCACTTCAGTATTCTTGCCTTGAGAACCCCATGAACAGTATGAAAAGGAAAAATGAAGGATACTGAAAGAGGAACTCTCCAGGTCGGTAGGTGCCCAATATGCTACTGGAGATCAGTGGAGAAATAACTCCAGAAAGAATGAAGAGATGGAGCCAAAGCAAAAACAATACCCAGCTGTGGATGTGACTGGTGACAGAAGCAAGGTCCAATGCTATAAAGAGCAATATTGCATAGAAACCTGGAATGTTAGGTCCATGAATCAAGGCAGATTGGAAGTGGTCAAACAGGAGATGGCAAGAGTGAATGTCAACATTCTAGAGAATCAGCGAACTAAAATGGACTGGAATGGGTGAATTTAACTCAAATGACCATTATATCAGCTACTGTGGGCAGGAATCCCTTAGAAGAAACGGAGTAGCCACCGTGTTCAACAAAAGAGTCCTCAATGCAGTACTTGGATGTAATCTCAAAAACGACAGAATGATCTCTGTTCATTTCCAAGGCAAACCATTCAATATTACAATAAGCCAAGCCTATGCCCCAACCAGTAACACAAGAAGCTGAAGTTGAACGGTTCTATGAAGACCTACAAGACCTTGTAGAACTAACACCCAAAAAAGATGTCCTTTTCATTATAGGGGACTGGAATGCAAAAGTAGGAAGTCAAGAAACACCTGGAGTAACAGGCAAATTTGCTCTTGGAGTACAAAACAAAGCAGGTCAAAGGATAACAGAGCTTTGTCAAGAGAACATGCTGGTCATAGCAAACACTCTCTTCCAACAACACAAGAGAAGACTCTACACATGGACATCACTAGATGGTCAACACCAAAATCATATTGATTATATTCTTTATAGCCAAAAATGGAGAAGCTCTATACAGTCAGCAAAAATAAGACCGGGAGCTGACTGTGGCTCAGATCATGAACTCTTTATTGCCAAATTCAGACTTAAATGGAACAAAGTAGGGAAAACCACAAGACCATTCAGGTATGCCCTAAATCAAATCCTTTATGATTATACAGTGAAAGTGAGAAATAGATTTAAGGGAATAGATCTGATAGAGTGCCTGATGAACTATGGATGGAGGTTATAGGCTATTCAGGTATAACCTAAATAAAATCCCTTGTAATTATACAGAATACACTCAAGTGGTTAAACTTGGTAGACAGAGACCCTGACAGACAAAGATTAATGACATTTTACAGAAGGCAGTGATCAAAACCAACCCAAAGACAAAGAAAAGGAAGAAGGCAAATTTGTTGTCTGAGGCAGCTTTACAAATAGCTTGGGAAAGAAGAGAAGTGAAAGGCATTGGCAAAAAGGAAGATATACCCACCTGAGTACAGAGTTTTAGAGAATAGCAGGGAGGGATAAGAAGGCTTTCTTAAATAAACAATCCAAAGAAACAGAGAAAAATAATAGCATGGGGAATATGAGAGATATCTTCAAGAAAACTGGAGCTATATAAGGAATATTTCATGCAAGGATGAACACGATACAGTAGAGAAACATGAAAGGCCTAACAGAAGCAGAAGAGGTACCAAGAATACACAGAAGAACTATACAAAAAAGACGTTAAGTATCCAGCTAACCACAATGATGTGGTCACTCATCTAGAGCTGGACATCCCCGGAGTGTGAAATCAAGTAGGTTTTAGAAAACATTACTATGAACCAAACTAGTGAAGGTAATGGAATTCCACCTATTTAAAATCCTAAAAGATGATGCTGTTAAAGTGATATACTCAATGTGTCAGCAAATTTTAAAAACTCAGCAAGTCTGAAAAAGATTAGTTTTCATTCCAATCCCAAAGAAGGGTAATGCCAAAGAATGATTCAACTAATGTACAATTGTGCTCACTTCACATGCTAACAAAATTATGTTTTAAAACCTTCAAGTTAGGCTTCAGCAGAGTGTGAAACAAGAACCTCCAGATGTACAATCTGGGTTTAGAAAAGGCAGAATAACTAGAGATCAAATTGCCAACATCTTCTGCTTCATTAACTACAGGAAAACCTTTGACTGTGTGGATCACAATGAGCTGTGGAAAATTCCCACAGCTAGGAGTCCCAGACACTCTTACCTGTTTCCTGATAAACCTGTATGTGTGTCAGGAAGCAACAGTTAGAACCAGACATGAAACAATAGACTGGATCAAAATCAGGAAAGTAGTACAAGGCTGTGTATTGTCACCCTGCTTATTTAACTTATATCCAGAGTACATCATATGAAACATCAGTTCCTATGACTCATGAGCTGGAATCAAGATTACCAGGAAAAATATCAACAACCCCAGGTACACAGATAATACAATTTTAATGGCAGAAAGTGACAAGGAACCAAAGAGCCTCTTGATAAAGGTGAAAGAGTAGAGTGAAAAAGTTGGCTTGAAACTCAACATCAAAAAACTAAGGTCATGACATCCAGCCCCATCACTTCATAGTAAATAGAAGAGGAAAAAGTGGAAGCAATGATGGATTTTCTTACTTGGGCTACAAAATCACAAGGAAATCTATGACAAATCTAAACAAAGAATTAAATAGCAGACACATCACTTTGCCAATTAAGTATAGTCACAGCTACAGCTTTTCCAATAGTCATGTGTGGATGTGATAATTGAACCCTGAAGAAGGCTAAGCACTGAAGAATTGACGCTTTTGAGTGTAAGTGCTAGAGAAGACATTTGGGAGTCCCACGGACTGAAAGGAGATCAAATCAGTTGATCCTAGAGGAAATTAACCCTGAGTATTCATTGGAAGGACTCTTGCTGAAGCTAAAACTCCAATACTTCAGGGTATCTAATTTGAAGAGCTGACTCACTGGAAAAGACTCTGATGCTAAAAGATTGAAGGCAAAAAGAGCAACAACATCTATGTATACCTGTATTTATACACATAAATATATATAATAAAGAAAATATTCATAAGTATATATAATAAATACAAGTTCTATGCAAGCTTTGTTGTTGCTTAGTAGCTAAGTTGTGTCCAACTTTTTGGGACCCCAAGGACTTCAGTGCCAGGCTTCCCAGTCCTTCACTAACTCCCAGAGTTTGCCAAAACTCATATCCAAGGAGTTGGTGATGCTACTGAACATCTCATCCTCTCTGGCCTCCTTTTCTTCCTGCCTTCTATCTTTCCCAACATCAGGTCTTTGCCAGTGAGTCAACTCTTCATATCAGGTGGTCAAAATATTGGAGCTACGCTTCAGTTCTTCTAATGAATACTCAGGGCTGATTTCCTTTAGGACAGACTGATTTGATCTCCACACAATCCAAGGGACTCTCACCAGTCTTCTCTAGCACCACAATTTGAAAGCATCAATTCTTCGGTGCTCAGCCTTCTTTATGGTCCAACTTACCCATCCATACCTGACTACTGGAAAAAAACATAATTCTGACTGACTCTATGGACCTTTGTCAGCAAAGTGATGCTTCTGTTTCTTAATATGCTGTCTAGGTGAATGGCATCACTAACTCAATGGACATGAGTCTGAGCAAACTCCAGGAGACAGTGAAGAATAGGGAAGCCTGGCATGCTGCAGTACATACAGTCATAGAGTCAGACATGACTAAATAACTGAACAACAAACAGCAACTAGGTTTGTCATGAGGTTTCCTTCCAAGAAGCAAATATCTTTTAATTTCATGGCTACAATCACCATCTGCAGTAATTTTGGAGCCCAAGAAAATCTCTCACTGTTTCCACTTTTTCACCATCTATTTGCTATGAATTGATTGGACCAGATGCTATGATCTTAGTTTTTTAATGTTGAGCTTTTAAAAATTTTACTTATTTATTTTTATTGGAATATAATTACAGTAGTGCACCCATGGGTGATTCATGTTGATACATGGCAAAATACAGCACAATATTATAATATTGAGTTTCGAGCCAGCTTTTTCATACTCCTCTTTCATCTTTTTTTTGTTGTTGTTTTGTTTTAATGAGCTTTATTTTTTTTAAGAGCTTCCATTTTATTTTATATTACTTTACAGTACTCTATTGGTTTTGGCATACATTGACATGAATCTGCCACGGGTGTACACTATGGCAAAATACAGCACAATATTATAATATTGAGTTTCGAGCCAGCTTTTTCATACTCCTCTTTCATTTTTTTTTTGTTGTTGTTTTGTTTTAATGAGCTTTATTTTTTTTAAGAGCTTCCATTTTATTTTATATTACTTTACAGTACTCTATTGGTTTTGGCATACATTGACATGAATCTGCCACGGGTGTACACGAACTCCTATTTCATCTTCATCAAGAGGCTCTTTAATTTCTTTGCTTTCTGCCATTAGAGTGGTATCATCTGCATATCTGAGGTTGTTGACGTTTTTCCCTTCAATCTTGTTTCCAGCTTGTGATTCACCCAGTTTTTGCATGATGCACTCTGCATATAAGTTAAACAGAGTTAAACAGACTGACAGTATACAGCCTTGTCATACTCCTTTTCCAGTTCTGAACCAATCAGTTGTTCCATGTCCAGTTCTGTTGCTTCTTGATCTACATGGAGGTTTCTCAAGAGACAGGTAAGGTGATGTTATTCCCATCTCCTTAAGAACTTTTCACAGTTTGTTGTGATCCACACAGTCAAAGACTATATCATAGTCACTGAAGAAAAATAAGATATTTTTTCTGTAATTCCCTTGCTTTCTCTATGATTCAATAACTTGTTGGCAATTTGATTTCTTTCCTCTGCTTTTTATAAATCCAGCTTGTACATCTGGAAGTTCTGGGTTCATGTTCTGCTGAAACTTGAAAGATTTTGAACATTACCTTGCTAGCATATGAAATGAGTAGAATTGTATGGTAGTCTCAACATTCTTTGAAATTGCCCTTCTTCAGGATTGGAAAGAAAATGGAACTTTTCCAGCCCTTTGGCCACTGCTGAGTTTTTAAAATTTGTTGACATATTGAGTGCACTACTTTAACAGCATCATCTTTTAGGATTTTAAATAACTCAGCTATAATTCCATCACCTTCACTAGTATTTTTCATAGTAATGATTCCTAAGGGCTGCTTGACTTCACACTCCAGGATGTCTGGCTCTAGGTGAGTGACCACACCCTCATGGTTATCCAGGTCATTAAGTTCTTCAATCACTGGGTTCAATCACTGGGTCAGGAAGAGCTCCTGTAGAAGGAAATGGCAACCCACTCCAGTACTCTTGCCTGGAAAATCCCATGGATGGAGGAGCTTGGTAAGCTCCAGTCCATGGGGCCGCAAAAAGTCGGACACGACTGAGTGACTTCACTTTCACTTTACCATCTCACTGTGGCTTCTTCTCTGCCTTGGACATGGGGTATCTTTTTCTGGTGGGTTCAGTGTCCTCCTGTTGAAGGCTGTTCTACAGCTAGTTGTGATTTTGGTGTTCTCACAGAAGGAGGTGAGCATACATCCTGCTCCTCTGCTATATTGAACTGTAAGCCCTCTTCTGTGTATTCTTGTCATCTCTTCTTAATCTCTTCTGTTTCTGTTAGTTATTTAGCGGTTCTATCCTTTACTGTGCCCATCCTTGCATGAAATGTTCCCTTGATATCACCAATTTTCTTGAGGAGATCTTTAGTGTTTCCCATTCTATTCTATTCTATTCCCTGCATTGTTCACTTAAGAAAATTTTCTTATCTCTCCTTGCTATTCTCTGGAACTCTGCATTCAGGTAGATGTATCTTTCCCTTTCTCCCTTGCATATTACTTCTTTTCCTTTCTTAGCTATTTGTAAAGCTTCCTCAGACAACCACTGTGCCTTCTAACATCTTTCTTTTCTTTGGAATGATTTTGGTCACTGCCTTTTTTATAATGTTACAAACCTCTGTCCATGGTTCTTCAGGCACATTGGCTATCATTTCTAATCCCTTGACTGCATTCCTCACCTCTACTGTATAATCACAAGGGATTTGATTTAGGTCATACCTGACAGACCTAGTGGTTTTCCCTACATTCATGGACTTAACTGAATTTTGCAATAAGGAGCCAATGGTCTGAGCCACAGTATAGAGCTTTTCTTCCTCAAAGAAAATAATCAATATGATTTTGGTATTGACCATATGGAGAGGTCCAGTGGTGTCTTGTGTTGTTGGAAGAGAGTGCTATGTCCAGCATGTTCTAGTGCAAAGCTTTGCTAACCTTTGCTGTCCTCATTTTGTATTACAAGGCCAAACTTTCTTGCTTCTCCAGATATCTCTTGGCTTCCTATTTGTGCATTCCAATCCCCTATGAGGAAAAGATCTTTTCCAACATGCAAGTTAAAAATACCTAATATTTAGAAATCTAGGTTATAATGTAAATAAATAATGACATCTCCCTTTGTTTTCCCTACATTCAGTAAAAATACTTATTGTTGTTGATCAGTTGTTCAGTTGTGTCGACTTTTTGTGATCTCATAGACTGCAGCATGCCTGGCTTCCCTGTCTTTCACTATCTCCCAGGGCTTGCTCAAATTCATATCCATTGAGTCAGTGATGCCATCCAACCATCTCACCCTCTGCCATCCCCTTCTTCATCTGCCTTCAATCCTTTCCAGCATCAAGGTCTTTTCTAATGAGTCCATTCTTCACAACAGGTGGTCAAAGTATTGGAGCTTCAGCATCAGTTCTTCTAATGAATGTTCAGGATTGATTTCTTTAAGATTGACTGGTTTGATTTCCGTGCAGTACAAGTGACTCTCAAGAGTCTTCTCCAGCACCATAGTTCAAAAGCATCAGTTCTTCCACACTCAGCTTTCTTTATGGTCCGACTCTCACATCCATACATGACTACTGGAAAAACCACCACTTTGACTAGATGGACCTTTGTTGGCAAAGTAATGTCTCTGCTTTTTAATATGCTGTCTAGGTTGGGCCTAGCTTTGCTTCCAAGGAGCAAGCATCTTTTAATTTCGTGGCTGCACTTACCATCTGCAGTGATTTTGGAGCCCAATAAAATAAAGTCTATTGTTGTTTCCACTGTTTCCCCATCTATTTGCCATGAAGTAATAGGACCAGAGATTATGATCTTCATTTTTTTAATGTTGAGTTTTAAGCCAGCTTTTTCATTTTCCTCTTTCACCTTCATCAAGAGGCTCTTTAGTTTGTCTTTGCTTTCTGCCATAAGACTGGCATCATCTGCATATCTGAGGTTATTGATATTTCTCCTGGCAATCATGGTTCCAGGAGAATCAAGATTGTGCTTCACCCAGCCTGACATTTTGCATGATGTACTCTGCATATAAGTTAAATAAGCAGAGTAACAATATACAGTCTTGAAATACTCCTTTCCCAATTTGGAACCAGTCCATTGTTCCATGTCCCATAAAATCCCAAAATACTCATGAAATCCCGAAATAGAAAAGCAAAGACTCAAAATTATTTCTGTCCTCTCAGGTTTAAATTCTGCTTTTGCATCCACTTAAGTAACTCTTACTACATTTTATTTTATTTTTTTTCTTTTTCATCTTGAAGTTATAGTTAGTATTCCAAAGAAAACACGTAAGATAGATTTCATTTACAAGGCATTATTAACTTAATGAATGACCATGTACCCAAAACATCTGGGCTTTGTCCTATCCAGTCTTCCTTCCTCACCTTCTAAGCATAACCACTATTCTGGATTTATGCTTGCATTCTCCCTCAATTTTTAAATTTTACTGTGTATGCATAGAGCACTAAATGCTTTATTGTTTTTTCTTCAGCTTTAAGAATAGTATCATACAATATGGGATTTGTTGTTTTCATTCAACATTATATCTTTAAGATTCTTTTTGTATATAAAGGATTTATAGTGTTTTTTTACATGCCGATACCATAATATATTTTTATATTGTTCTGTTGGTGAACATTTGGGATCTCCAAACTTTTTGATACTGTGAACTGGTGTTGTGAACATTCTTTTACTTCTAGTGTCTATGTATAAGTATTTTTAAAAAGTAAGTACCTGGGAGAATTACTGATTGTAGTGTATGAACACTGTATATTGTCACCCTGCTTATTTAACTTATATGCAGAGTACATCATGAGAAATGCTGGACTGGAAGAAGCACTAGCTAGAATCAAGATTGCTGGGAAAACCAATACAGTATTGTACAGTAAAAAAATAAAATTTAAATTAAAAAATTAAAAAAAAAAGATTGCTGGGAGAAATATCAATAACCAAGGATATGCAGATGACACCACCCTTATGGCAGAAAGTGAAGAAGAACAAAATAGCCTCTTGATGAAAGTGAAAGAGCAGAGTGAAAAACTTGTCTCAAAGCTCAACATTCAGAAAGCTAAGATCATGGCATCCAGTCCTATCACTTCATGGCAAATAGATGGGGATACAGTGGAAACAGTGACTGACTTTATTTTGGGGGGCTCCAAAATCACTGAAGATGGTAATTGCAGTCATGAAATTAAAAAATGCTTACTCCTTGGAAGGAAAGTTATGACCATAGCAGAGTGAAAAACTTGTCTTAAAGCTCAACATTCAGAAAGCTAAGATCATGGCATCCAGTCCTATCACTTCATGGCAAATAGATGGGGATACAGTGGAAACAGTGACTGACTTTATTTTGGGGGGCTCCAAAATCACTGAAGATGGTAATTGCAGTCATGAAATTAAAAAATGCTTACTCCTTGGAAGGAAAGTTATGACCAACCTAGACAGTGTATTAAAAAGCAGAGACATTACTTTGTCTAATCAAGGCTATGGTTTTTCCAGTTGTCATGTATGGATG
Organism: Oreotragus oreotragus; assembly: GCA_006410675.1. Taxonomy (NCBI): domain Eukaryota; kingdom Metazoa; phylum Chordata; class Mammalia; order Artiodactyla; family Bovidae; genus Oreotragus; species Oreotragus oreotragus. Next base: position 352,416 of record SJYX01004653.1, read on the forward strand.
CGAGAGTTGGACTATAAAGAAAGCTGAGCACCAAAGAATTGATGCTTTCGGACTGTGGTGCTGGAGAAGACTCTTGAGGGTCCCTTGGTCTGCAAGGAGATCCAACCAGTCCATTCTAAGGGAGATTGGTCCTGGGTGTTCATTGGAAGGACTGATGCTGAAGCTGAAACTCCAATACTTTGGCCACCTGATACGAAGTGCTGACTCATTTGAAAAGACCCTGATGCTGGGAAAGATTGAGGGCAGGAAGAGAAGGAGATGACAGAGGTTGGATAGAATCACCAACTCAATGGACATGAGTTTGGGTAAACTGTGGGAGGTGGTGATGGACAGGGAGGCCTGGCGTGTTGCAGTTCATGGGGTCACAAAGAGTCGGACATAACTGAGGGACTGAACAACAAGCAACACTCCCACCTCTGACAACCATCAGTCTGTTCTCTGTATCTATGAGTTTGATTTTCTTTTTTTAGATTCCATATAAAAGTGATATCATAAGATATTTGTCTTTCTCTGACTTATTTCACTTAACATAATGCCCTCAAGGTCCATTCATGTAGCTGCAAATGGCAAGATTTCATTCTTTTTTATGACTGAATAATATTCCATTATATGTGTTTGCGTGTGCGTGCGTGCGTGTGTGTGTGTGTATATATATATAATGAGTCAGACAGTCAGACACGACTGAGTGGCTGAACTGATATACACACACACACACACATAATGTGTATGAAAGTGCTCATCCACGTCCAACTCTTTGCAACCCCATGGACTGTAGCCTGACAAGTTCCTCTATCCATGGGATTCTCTAGGCAAGCATACTGGAGTGGGTCACCATTCCCTTCTCCAGTGGATCTTTCCAACCCAGGGATTGAGCCCAGGTCTCTTGCATTGCAGAGAGATTCTTTACTATCTGAAACAACAGGGAATATACATATATATAAAGTTTTCTTCATCAGTCATCTGTTGATGGACACTAAGGTTAAGTTTCCACGCCTTGGCTATTGTAAATAATGTTACAATAAACATGAGGATACAGATACCTTTTCAAGTAATGTTTTCATTTTCTTTGTGTAAATACCAAGCAGTAAAACTGATGGGTTATGTGGTAGTTCTATTTTTAATTTTTTGGGAAACCTCCATGCTATTTCTACGGTGGCTGCATCAATTTCCATCTCCACTAACTGTTTATGAGGGTTCCCTTTTCTCCACATCCTTGCCGACGTGTCTTATTTGTTGTCTTTTTGCTGATAACTGTTCTGACAGGTGTGAGTTGATAACCTCTAGGTTTTGATTCTCAGCCACTCATTTCTTTTTTTTGTCAGAGGCAGACCCAGAAGTGACCTAATCTATAATCATTTTTCCTTCTTTCTCCATTAAAATACTCAAATACATCTTTTTAAGCATATGGTCTAGTCGGTCCCTTCATTTTCATAAGAAAACATCAATTTTGTCTGACATTTTGATTCACATAAAAATAAAGAGTTCTTATTTGCAAAAGAGAATTTGGGCTTACTGATTACTGCCAGATCAAATCATTGTAATTCTGTTGTTTGATATTAAAAGACACTGGGAATTCCAGAAGGATATGGAGTCATTTTAATCCTCTAGAGATTATAAATCATACTCTGGTTGGAGCCTATCAGAAAGCTATACACTAGAGCAATATCATTTAAACCTGCCCTTTCTTTACTAAATTACCCTTGATATTATTTGTTGCCTATATTGATGCATGAAAAGCATGCAGTTCACTGACAGGTGAATGGAAAATAAAATGTGGTATATTAATACACCAAAATACCATTTGCACAGCAGTGCAAATAAGTACACTACGAAACATTCGGCAGCATGGATAATTATCAAAAACATGATGTTGAACAGATAAAGCAAGGAGCAGAACACAAATACACCAATTCCATTTAGATTCAGAAACTCTCAAAAATAAATAATATGTTGTTTATGGATGAGTGTGAAAGAAAAGTATAAATCAAATCAGGCAAGCAATAAGTACAAAATTTTAGCAAGTTTAATAGTATGCTGTCAGAGAAGGGTAAGAAGGTCTCAGAATGATTGGTAATGTCATTTAATGTATAGAGAGATTCTTTATTAATATCTTCTTGCCTTTCATATTTCATGTCTGTCAGTCAGTCAGTTCAGTAGCTCATTCATGTCCGACTCTTTATAACCCCATGAATCGCAGCACACTAGGCCTCCCTGTCCATCACCAACTCCCAGAGTTCACTCAGATTCACGTCCATCGAGTCGGTGATGCCATCCAGCCATCTCATCCTCTGTCGTCTCCTTNTCAGTCAGTCAGTTCAGTAGCTCATTCATGTCCGACTCTTTATAACCCCATGAATCGCAGCACACTAGGCCTCCCTGTCCATCACCAACTCCCAGAGTTCACTCAGATTCACGTCCATCGAGTCGGTGATGCCATCCAGCCATCTCATCCTCTGTCGTCTCCTTCTCTTCCTGCCCCAGTCCCTCCCAACATCAGAGTCTTTTCCAATGAGTCGATTCTTCGCATGAGGTGGCCAAAGTACTGGACTTTCAGCTTTAGCATCATTCCTTCCAAAGAACATCCAGCGCTGATCTCCTTTAGAATGGACTGGTTGGATCTCCCTGCAGTCCAAGGGACTCTCACGAGTCTTCTCCAATACCACAGTTCAAAAGTGTCAGTTCTTTGGCGCTCAGCTTTCTTCACAGTCCAAATCTCACATCTATACATAACCACTGAAAAACCATAGCCTTGACTAGGCGGACCTTTGCTGGCAAAGTAATGTCTTTACTTTTGAATATGCTATCCGGGTTGGTCATAACTTTCCTTCCAAGGAGTAAGCGTCTTTTAATTTCATGGCTGCAATCACCATCGCCGTGATCTCTGTAGGAACATGTATAAAACTTGTGTATATGTAATGTGTTATAACAAATAAGAGTACCAAGGTGGCCCCTCAGAATCTGCTCCTGTAGGGACACATATGGGGGTGTGCTGTGTACTCAGTCACTCAGTCGTGTCTCACTCTTGTGACTCCACGGACACCAGGCTTCTCTGTCCCTGGGATTTTCCAGGCATGAATACTGGAGTAGATTGCCATTTCCTACTCCAGGAGAGCTTCCTAACCCTGGGATCAAACTTTCATCTCTTGCATCTCTTGCATTGGCAGGCAGGTTCTTTACCACTGAGCCACCTGGAAAGCTATAAGGGTGTGATGGGGACCCCGCTTTCAGGAGGCCTGTTAGAAATTCTCCTCACAGTTCTTAGAACCAGAAAAAGTTAGTGATTTGACTGAGCAACTGGTTTGTTTTAAACTTTTGAACTCTTGTAATGAAGCTAATTGCTTCTTTGTTCTAATCAAAGGGAAGTTCAAAATCCAATTTACAGTCCATCATAATGAGCTGAGCAGGGTCAGGCTCTGAGCTTGCGATGCTGACCGAACTCCCCTGGGCCGTCTGCCTTCTCCGTCACTGTCTCAGCAACCCCCATGAATCTGACACCCTGGGATAGCCTGTCTTCTAGAAAACAACCTCAGTGGTCTCCTCTTCCCCACTGTTCTTCCCCTCCCTCTCCTCATACCCCTCTTCAAGGCTGAACTGTCTCAGGCTCTTTAGAAGCTCTGGGATAGTTGTCAGATAGGTCGGGGGAGGGGTACCAGCAGATGCTGCTGTTCAAGGTAGGTGTGCCCTTGGCTGAGCTTAACTCAGATGAGATTCAGTTCAGTTCAGCAAATGAGATTAGCAATCAGCTTTCAGAGTCTCTGACTCCCACTCAACTGCTTTGTTGCTGGCACGTCCATTTTTGCTGCATTTCTCTAAAGTACAAGTCTCGTTATGCCATTTCTTTGTTTATAATCTTGCAGCATCCCCACCCCCACCCCTACCCTCATCCCATCTCCTCCAAGACTCAGCCTGGCCTGGACACCTTTCTTCCTCCTGGCCTCGGGGTTGAGGACTGCCAATAAAGCACAGATCCAACCACGTGGATGCTGGCCCACCGCCCTGACCGCCCGAACAGCTCCCAGGTCTCCCCTGGAGGCTCCATCCTCACTCCAGAGGAAGATGTGACTCTCAGCCCTGTCCACCCCCAGGTCCACTAAGTGTTCCTTTTCTAGCGTCGTCACCAGGTAGTGTTAACACTTAGATTCCATTTCAGCTCCCCTGGATGACTCTTCCTCTGTTTTTATGTCAAATAGGCAGGCCATTTTAAGCACACACATCCACACTGAAGGCAGAAATGCAGTACAATATCCAGATCGGCAGCATTTTAATTTTCAGTCCATTAGGGTAAATACTGCCAAAACTGCAATAATGCCGTTTAAGCACCCTGAGTTACTAGAAGCCCACTCTCCTCTTATTACACTAACGTCACCGTTACTTTCCATCTAATAGACATCAGCTGGCCTCCCACTCCTCTGAGTGACCTCACAGTCACTGTGGGCATTTGTGATGCGTCGTATTCAGAAGGAGTCATTTTCAATACAGGGTAAGAGGCAAGACTGGCTCTGCTCAAGGAGGACAGAACGATCATTCTAGAAGAGAAATCGTCCCAGAGTTGGGCCCTGAGATCCACTTGCCCAGCCTGAGCAGAAAGGGTGGGTGACTTGGGACTCCTGAAATGACCTGTGCGTTAGACGCCCACAGAAAACTCCTGCCGAGCTGCAGGGGTGGAAGAGATGTCAAGAAGCTGCTGTTGAACAAATACTCACACATGTTAGAAAGATACCATTAGCCACAAAATCTTTCACCATTAAAAACAGACCAGATACGTTACATAAGATTTGTTTTTTAAGTGATATGGTTAGATTTAAATTTTAAGCCATCCTGGATAATTTTGACACAGTGAGTTTTCTTATTATCACTATTATTGCTATTGTTAGGGAGATGTACAGCCAATACAAATGCATACCAGGGGCTGTTCAAATTGTTTTAAACATATTCACTGACTTTATCCTTGCAAGAACCGTCTGAGATAAGGACCACATTCTGGATAAATACACTGAGATGCAGAGAGATTAAGCACAGACTGCTGAGGCAGGACTCAGAAACAAACTTCTGGGCTTAAGAGTCTGTCCCTTCTCTGTGGAAGGTTAGCTCTCAAGAAAGAAGGGAATAGAAATAGTTGGATTGGCAGCTTCCTCCTATATTTAGTTCCAGGTGGCTAAAGTGAGATTGATGACCTGTCAGTCATCTGGTGAATCTGGTCTGATTTGCTGTGATTTGTGCATATGTGTCTACACAGGCCTTATTTTGTTGGGGGAGGAAAAAAATACCAAATTATTTACATTGAACATTAAAAAGTGTAAAATAACAAGTGACTTAAAGCAGCCTTTTAATATTGTTAGAATTGAGCTAAAATTTCTGCATGATTTGGAAAAATGATCTTCGCTATGGACAGCCAGCCAGATTCTGTTCCAGGGATAGACAAACCTCCATAAGCATGTATGTAGGAAAACATTTGAACCAGAGATTAATTTCCACGGAAGCGTAAAGAATGTGGAATGGCTACATCGTGAAGGCCTTGACTTGGTCTTGGTAACACTGAGGAATTCACTGAGAAAGGCATTCTACAGTCTATAAACTGTTAGTCCAGTTGTAATTAATAAACCTATTGCTTCCAACTGTAAGAGTGTAGGATAATTTGACAATCTGAGTGGCTCCAATTTTCAATTTCGCATATCTGTATCAAATCCATGGAATTTAGAAATATTATTTTTCAAGAAGTTGAGATTGAAAACATTCCTACATAGACACAATGACACAACAAAAACAATAAACACATAAGATAATTTTAATGCTAATCTATTCCTAGATATGAACGCTTTAAAATCAAATATAACTATGGGTACAAACAGATCAGTCTAAATACAGATGACTTAAAATACAGGTATGAGTTTTCTTTTAGTTTCTTTTTAGTCTTTTTTCTGGCATTTTTTTTTTTTAATTTTTTTATCGAAGTGTAGTTGATGTACAGTATTATATGTTAAAGATGTGCAATATAGTGATACACAGTTTTTAAAGGGTATACTCCATTTGCAGTTATTATAAAATATTGTCTAGATTCCCTGTACTACATGATTAATGTGTATGTTGTGTGTGTGTTAACTTGTAGCTAATTTTATGCATAATGGTTTGCATGCCTTAATCCCCTGCGCCTATATTGACATGACTTTTCTAGAGGATATTGGGTATAGTGGAAAAAACAAACACCATGCTCTAGTCCATGTAAATGCATAAGAAAAAGTTAATGCCATATTATAACCTGCATCCATTGATGAGCTTGTTGCTGAGATAGATTTAAAAGTCTGTAAGTCACACACTCTTTTAAGAACCTAGTAGGATTGCCAAATATGCTAAGCTAATTAAGATGCTTAAGAAGTATCAGTAACTTCTACATCAGTAATATGCCCCAGGGGCTGCCCAGCTGCTTCATGTTTTAACCAACTTCACAGTGCTTTTAAAAGGTATGAAGCTGTAACAGTAAAACTGAACCAGATTGCGATAGTTCCGGCAGGCAAATCTGGGAAGACAGCAGTGAGCCTCTGAGTGCATCTTCTAACAGCTCACCTCTGCTCTATCATTTCCAGTTCCTCTGCCGAGGGCAGCTGTTTGCAAAATCAGCACAGCCAAGGGTCCATAAACCAGCCTGCCTTTGACAAGCAGTTGACTGAGAAGTGACTAGCTTCATCGGGGTTAAAAATTATGATTTTTAACTGACCAATCTCCAAAAAATTGACTGGAAAAATCAGAAAGTAGTTTGGTTTTTAAAAAAGAAAAAAACCCACAAAGACCTACCATATAGCACAGGGAATTCTGCTCAATATTCTCTAATAACCTGAATAGGAAAAGAATCTGAAAAATAACAGATATATGTATATGTACAAGTTAATCACTCTGTTGTACACCTGAAACTAACATGACTTTGTAAATCAACTGTAGTCCAATGTAAAATTTAAAAAACTTTTTAAATTCCATATATCGTATGTACTGGAGGAAGGATGAGGGAATTCTTTGTTTAAACTTGATTCTCCTCAGACTTTAAAGGATTACAATTGAGTCAAAGGTATTTTCAAATCCCTCAGAGAAAATAACTTGAAAAATGACCTAATATTACACAATAGGTAAGTATATTTAGAGGGCTATTAACATTTATCAATGGAGTTAACAAATGTAGGCATTTATTAAGAGATTTAATGAATAATTGAAAATGTCTTAATTATTAATTTGAACAAATTTTCAAATTCAGTTTTACAAATGTATCACATATTAGAATAAACAACAAAAATTCAATTCTCATGTATGCATTTTCACACAATAAAATTTTATTAAGTAGATAAAACATTCACAAAAGGAAAATCCATAGGAGGAGTAATGTCCATATCATGGGCGATTTTCAACCAAAAGTCATATATTTTTAAGACAGGTTTGGCTCATTAAAGTTTCTTTTTTTTTTTTTTCATTAAAGTTTCATTCATCGGAATTAAAATGAAAAACAAAAAACAGTGCATTTAATTCTAAGTAGTGTGATTAATTCAACCAACTACGTACAGAATTAAGGCAATTTTTACTGTTTTGTCCACATAATGCTGAAAACTTTTGACTAAAGATACCAATTATTTTGTCATTCTGTGCCTCAGTTAGGTGTTCTTAAACTTTCAGTCTTCATTCTCTTCAAAGACCATCAACTCTGTCTTTCTTCAATAGGTCATTTTTAATCTCATAGCGGGTAGGTTTTTTTAAGATCCGTATGGAAAAGCACTGTGTGTGCCAAACACTTTGATGAAACAAAGATGAATAAACCCAATCACTTCCCTCCAAGAGAGTGCAATCTAGTTTACAGAAATCAATAGCTCTAACCTATAATAGATTTGATGATTATCCCACTGGAGATCTCACTTTTTTGTTAATCTGTACCTTAAATTCTAAACAAATATTTTTGGACTTGGTCAAGGTCCAAAGATATGACTTTAGAAAATTGTCTTTATAGTAGCAAGAAGACTGAAGAGGCTGCAAGCCGAGCCACCACTGTCCTTGGTGGGCAGATACGATGGGAACAAGCTTGGTCCTTCCCCATGGGGCTGAGAGTATAATGGGGGAACAGAACCAGCATCACAACCTTCTCCGCCCCAAACCAAAGAGCTAGAGCCCAGCTTTCTGCTCAGCTTGGCCACCTGATACGAAGTGCTGACTCATTTGAAAAGACCCTGATGCTGGGAAAGATTGAGGGCAGGATGAGAAGGTGACAACAGAGGGTGAGATTGTTGGGTGGCCTTACCGACTCAATGGACATGAGTTTGGATAGGCTCCAGGAGTTGGTGATGGACAGGCCTGGCATGCTGCAGTCCATGGGGTCACAAAGAGTCGGACACGATTGAGTGACTGAACTGAACTGAGTGTACTGAACATCTTCAGTTCAGTAGAAAATGTTAATTATTCATTAATTTTATTATTTAAAATGATAATAAAATTAGCATTCATTTTCTAAGTCTCTTACATTATATGGCTTTACCAATATTTGGTATCATCATACATCATAATATTTTCCAACTTAAAGAATAAAAGAGAATATAACTACGTTCTTAATTTGCAATTCTCTGATCATTAATGATACTGATTCTTTTTCATGTGGCGTCCCAGGTAGCTCAATGGTAAGAACCTGCCTGCCAANCATTTTCTAAGTCTCTTACATTATATGGCTTTACCAATATTTGGTATCATCATACATCATAATATTTTCCAACTTAAAGAATAAAAGAGAATATAACTACGTTCTTAATTTGCAATTCTCCGATCATTAATGATATTGATTCTTTTTCATGTGACGTCCCAGGTAGCTCAATGGTAAGACCTGCCTGCCAAGCAGGAGACAGGAGACGCAATCTCGATCATAGGGCTTGGAAGATCCCCTGGAGGAGGAAATGGCAACCCATTCCAATATTCTTGCCTGAAAAATAATACGGACAGAGGAGCATAGCTGGATACAGTCCATGGGCTCACAAAGGGTCAGACATGACTGAGTACACACATATCTTTTCACTATCCTTGTTTCTGTTCTGAAAAAAATGCTAGTAGATATTGTTTTCCTATTTTTTAATTTCATTATCTATATTTTACTGATTTATAGGATTTCCTTACATATTTTACATACTGTTTATTGGTTGTGTGTTACAAATGCATTCTTATAAAATGTGACTTGTTTTTCACTTTATTTGTGGTGTTTTCTTATGAATGCAAAGTTTTAATTTTTAATGTAGCATATGTTATCAGTCTTTACTTTTGTAGTAGCACTTTTTCTAGCCTCTTGAAGAAATATTTCACTAAGGTGACTGAATTTTCCCACAGTGAAATTTACCCATGTTTCCTCTAAAAGTTTAAAGTTTGTCTTTCACAATTAAATCCTAATTTAATCTATCTGATAATTACTTTCATATGTATTGTGATATTGAGATCCAATTTCATTTTCTCCCCATATGGATGCCTAACTGGCCCAGCACCATTTATTGACTATCTTACAACAGTTATTAAAAATGTTCCTTGTACTGTATAGCAAATGTCCAAATAAGCTTGTGTATGGTAATGGGTTATCTGGTGTTTCACTGGTTAATGTTTATATTCCTGTGTCACATAATATTTTTTGAATTAGTGTAGCTTAAGAGTAAATCTGAGTAATCATAATGCAGAGGCCCCATATTATTTTTATGCTCAGGACTGTTTTTCTTGTTATTTGTTTTTACGCAGAAATTTTAGAATCATCCTGTCAAATTCTACAGAAAACTCTAAGGATTTTGATGAAATTAACATTAAATTATCAATAAATTTGACTAATAATATAAATTTCATGATATTGAATTCCACTGGCAATAAAAATGTTTATTTCCCATTTGTTTAGATCTACTTTAAATCCTTTCCTAAAGTTTTATAATTTTCTTGATAAAATATTTTCACAACTTTAATTAGAATTATTCTTAGGTATACAATATATTTTTCCTGCTGTATATTGTAGTAGTCTTAAAGTTTTGTTTTCTTAATACATAAAGAAATATAATGATATTTTATTATTGATCACATCTCCAACCAGCTTACTAAATTTGTGTTTCTAATAGCCTGTAAATTTGTGGGTAGGTTTTGTAAACAATTATAATTTGAGAAAAATAATTTCGTTTCTTCAAGTGTGGACAACTTTTATTTCTTCTTCTTGTATTACAATGTTAGCGCAGACTGCCAATACCATGTTTAATAGTGTAGCAAGATTATATGTCCTTAACTTGTTTATGATTTTAAAAGGAAATTTCCAACTGTTTCACCATGCTTCTTTTAGCCTTTTGGTGGAAACTTCTTATTAGATTAGAGGATACCCCTTTTAGTTTGCTAATTTTTAAAAATCTTTTCAGTGCTTCATTTTGTCAAATTTTGTTTTGCAAGTAGTTAATATTTGATGTGGTGAATGATCTTTATGGATTTTAACATGTTAAACCACTTTTGGATTCCTGGGATAGCTACAATTTGATCATTTGTTAATTAAGTTTTTTATCCACTGCTGTGTATTAACTCCAGAGAAGGCACTGGTGACCCACTCCAGTACTCTTGCCTGGAAAATCACATGGATGAAGGAACTTGGTAGGCTGCAGTCCATGGGGTCGCTAAGAGTCGGACACGACTGAGCAATTTCACTTTCACTTTTCATTTTCATGCATTGGAGAAGGAAATGGAAACCCACTTCAGCGTTTTTGCCTGGAGAATCCCAAGGACGGGGGAGCCTGGTGGGCTGCCATCTATGGGGTTGCACAGAGTCGAACACGACTGACTCAACTTAGCAGCAGCAGTATTAATTTAGGCCTATTGAATATTTTTTGTTACTGAAAGTAGCCTGTGATTTTCCTTTCTAATATAAACCTGATGCTGGCATCCAGGTTGTTTTGACTTCAAAAGAGGAATTGGAAAGTGTTTTTTCCTCTTGAACTACTTAAAAACATGTATATAAGATCAAAACATTTGGTATCTTGAATGTTTTGTGAAACTACTAATGGCCCCATGTTTATTATATGCATATTTTAACTACTGATTCAACGATTAACATATATTTAGATTATTTCTCTTTTTCAAATCAGTTTTATGTGTTATTTTTCTCAGGATCTACTCATTTTAGATATATTTTCAATAATATTGTTTTTCTTGGTATTTCTTACAGTATTTTAATCTTTGTCTTAACTCTAGTCTTTTTAATTCTTATGATTGGTTGTTTGTGTTTTCTTTCCATTTTTTTTAAGTCTTATTCAAAGAAAGTAGATTTCATTAAAAAAATGATTAGTCAAATATTCCCATTATGCTGTCAATATCACCCTCCTCCCAACACAAAATTGCTTTCAAAGACAGAAAATAAAAGGTACATATTATTAAGAATAAATCCATCTATATGCAGAACACTTTTCTTTATCATAATAGCATCCTTTCCAGGTTTGCCCTTGTTATTTCACAATCTTCAGGAAATTCCAGTGAACAATGAAAATCTAGTTTTTATTAGACATTTTCTCCCTGAGGCTATTTCTCCACATCTATAAGAGAACAGCAGGTAAGGAAATCTCAAATTCCATGATTCAGTACAACTCTTTTATACTGTCTGTTCAACATGATTGGAAAAATGTACACACCCCTGTTGATGGATTTAAACTTAAATTTATGATTGCTAACTTCTGTGATCCAGGAGTGCTCCATTCAGTTTTATTATATTTATCCAGTCTTTTGACATGCTCCCATATTTTTTCTGCCCTTAATTAGATCATTTCCATCATTTTTCAAGTGTGCTGTGGCTGCATTTTAAATATCCTCTCATTACCATAGAAGATGAGGAAACAATGGAAACAGTGTCAGACTTTATTTTGGGGGGCTCCAAAATCACTGCAGATGGTGATTGCAGCCATGAAATGAAAAGACACTTACTCCTTGGAAGGAAAGTTATGACCAAGCTAGATAGCATATTCAAAAGCAGAGACATTAATTTGCCAACAAAGGTCTGTCTAGTCAAGGCTATGATTTTTCCAGTGGTCATGTATGGATGTGAGAGTTGGACTGTGAAGGAAGCCGAGTGCTGAAGAATTGATGCTTTTGAACTGTGGTGTCAGAGAAGACTCCTGAGAGTCCCTTGGACTGCAAGGAGATGAAACCAGTCCATCGTAAAGGAGATCAGTCCTGGGTGTTCATTGGAAGGACTGATGCTAAAGCTGAAACTCCAATACTTTGTCCACCTCATGTGAAGAGTTGACTCACTCGTAAAGGCTCTGAAGCCGGGAGGGATTGGGGGCAGGAGGAGAAGGGGATGACAGAGGATGAGATGGCTGGATGGCATAACTGACTCGACGGATGTGAATCTGAGTGAACTCCGGGAGTTGGTGATGGACAGGGAGGCCTGGCGTGCTGCGATTCATGGGGTCGCAAAGAGTTGGACACAACTAGCGACTGAACTGAACTGAACCATAGAAGACTTCCCTTGTTGTTGTTCAGTCACCCAGTTGTGTCCTGACGTGTGGACTCCAGCACAACAGGCCTCCCTCTGTCAGCATCTCCCTAAGTTTGGCAAGTTCAAGTCCAGTGCAGACAACCCAGCCATCTCATCCTCAGACACCCTCTTCTTAATGCCCTCAATCTTTCGAAGCATCAAGGACTTTTCCAATGAGTCAGCTGTTCACATAATATTACCAAAATACTGGAACCTCAGCTTCAGCATCAGTCCTTCCAATGAGTATTCTATTACCACAGACTTCTCTAGGTATTGCTTAATATCACTATTCTTTTTACAGCAAAACCTATTATAAGAATGGTCAATGTTTGTCTTCATTTGATTTCTTTCTATTTTCTAATCAAATGCAACATAGTTTACTCTCACTGTTAATTCTCTCTTCCAGGTCACTCATTTTGACTGTTGAAACCAAAGGTAATATTTAGCCTCATTACTCTATCAGCATTTGACAGAGTTCATTATGCCTTGTTAGATGGTTTCTTCAGATGGCATCCAGGAGTCACTCTCTCCTAATTCTCTTCTTACATTACTGGCCTCACTCACCTGAATTTTGTAAGTCAAAGAAGACCAGGGCTCAGTCCTGGATTCCTATCCTAGACAACTGACTGTTAATAACCTCTATGGCTCATGATTTTATATTCCGTCTATTTCTGAGGATGAAAAATTAACAGATTGAGTTTCGACTTAAAACTTAACATACAAACATCTTCAAAGACCATGGATTTCTAAGCAGTATTCAAAAATTCACATATAAAATGCACAAAAGCAATGACTTGGTTTGGATTCCCACTGACCCAGAAAGTAGCTGCTTTGTTTGTCTTCCCCATCTCCATAAACAGAAACTTTGTTCTGCCATTTGCCTTGACAAAATTGTTTACAATTCCCTGATTCTTATTTTTTTTTTATTGGTTTGCAGTTGATTTAAAATGTTGTATTAGAGTCTGTTATACAGCAAAGTCAATCAGTTATACATATACATACATACACTCTCTTTAAAATTCTTTTCTAATATAGGTTATGAGAGAGTATTGAGAACAGATCCCTATGCTAAAAGGTAGGTACTTATTAGCTATCTATTTTATCTATAGTATTGTGTTTATTTCAACCCCAGTCTCCCAATTTACCCCTTCCTAATTTTCAACCCTGGTAACCATGTTTATGCTCTACATCTGTGACTCTATTTCTGTTTTGTAAATAATATACGTTTTTAGATTCCACATATAAGTGATATCATGTATTTTTCTTTCTGACTTACTTTACCCAGTATGATAATCTCTAGGTCCATCAGGGTTGCTGCAAATGACATTATTTCATTGTTTTTAATAGCTGAATAATATCCCCTTGTATATATGTGCCACTTCTTTATCCATTCCCCTGTTGATTGACATTTATGTTACTTATATTTCCTAGCACTATTATAAATAGTGCTGCAATGAACAATGGGGTGCAGGATGGTTTTTTTTTTTCAAAATATGGTTTTCTCTGGATAGATGCCCAGGAATGGGATTACAGGATCATATAATAGCTCTATGTTTAGTTTTTCAGAGGAACCTCCATACTGTTTCCCATAATGGCATATCAATTTACATTCCCACTAACATTAGAAGGGTTTCCATTTTCTCCACACTCTCCCCAGCATTTATTCTTTGTAGATTTTTTGATGATGGATATTCTAACCAGTGTGAGGTAATACCTAATTGTATTTCTGATTTTCATTTCTCTGATAATTTATGATGTTGAGAATCTTTTCATGGTTTTTTAGGTCATCTGTATGTCTTCTTTGCAGAAATGTCTATGTTTGCCCATTTTTATTGATTTTTATTTTTGTTATTTAAATGAACTGTTTGTATGTTTTGAAGATTAATCCCTTGTTGGTCGCTTCATTTGCCAATATTTTCTCCAGTTCTATGGATTGTCTTTTTGTTGTTTCTGGCTTCCATTATTGTACAGAAAGCCTTTGAGTCTCTAGAAAGTGGATTAAAAAAGATCTTCCACTATTTATAGCAGAGACTGATCTGTTTATGATTCTCCCTAAAAATTTTAGTGTCTAACTTTATACGTAACACTTTAATCCATTTTTTAAGTTTTATTTTAATCTATTTTTCAGTTTAATTTTTTGTATGGTGTTAGGTCCGTCTAGTCAAGGCTATGGTTTTTCCAATAGTCATGTATGGATGTGAGAACTGAACTGTGAAGAAGGCTGAGTGCCGAAGAATTGATGCTTTTGAACTGTGGTGTTGGAGAAGACTCTTGAGGGTCCCTTGGACTGCAAGGAGATCCAACCAGTCCATTCTGAAGTAGATCAGCCCTGGGATTTCTTTGGAAGGAATGATGCTAAAGCTGAAGCTCCAGTACTTTGGCCACCTCGTGAAGAGTTGACTCATTGGAAAAGACTTTGATGCTGGTAGGGATTGGGGGCAGGAGGAGAAGGGGACGACAGAGGATGAGATGGCTGGATGGCATCACTGACTCAATGGACGTGAGTCTGAGTGAACTCCCGGGAGTTCGTGATGGACAGGGAAGCCTGGCGTGCCGTGATTCATAGGGTCGCAAAGAGTCAGACATGACTGAGTGACTGAACTGAACTGAACTGAACTGAGAGAATGTTCTAATTAGATAATGTTCTAATTATATTTTTTTACAAGTAGCTGAAGAGTTTACCCAGAACCATTTATTAAAGAGACTGTCTTTTCTCCATTGTCAGTTTTTGCCTACTTTGTATAGATTAAGTGACAATAGGTGCTTG